>SZWC01012871.1:23082-56936 GCA_023375785.1 Penium margaritaceum | reverse complement strand
TCGATCCTTGCCCCGATCCCAGCCTCGATCCCAGTCCCGATCCTAGTCCCGATCCCAGTCCTCATCCTAGTCCCGATCAGCGTCCCAATCCTAGTCCTGATCCCAGTCCCGATCCCAGTCTCGATCCCAGTGTTGATCCCAGTTTCCATCCCAGTCCAGATCCCAGTCCGGATCCCAGTCTGGATCCTAGTCCCAATCCTAGTCTCGATCTCAGTCCCGATCCTAGTCTCCAACCCAGTCCCGATCCCAGTCTCAATCGGAGTCCCAAGTCCCGATCCCAATCTTGATCCCAGTCGCGATCCAAGTCCTCATCACAATCCATATCCCAGTCCCGATCCCATTCCTGATCCCAGTCCTGATCCTAGTCCCCATTCCATTCCCGGTCCTAGTCCCGATCCATGTCCTGATACGAGTCCCGTTCCCAGTCCCGATCCCAGTCCCAATCCCAGTCCCAATCGCAGTCCTGATCCCACTCCCAATCCCAGTCCGGATCCAAGTCCTGATCCCAGTCTCTATCCCAGTCTTGATCCCAGTCTCGATCCCAGTCTTGATCCCGGTCCTGATCCCCGTCCCGGTCCCAGTCCCAGTCCTAGCCAAGTCCTTGTCCTAATCCCAGTCCCAGTCCCAGTCCCTGTCCCAGTCCAAGTCCTAGTCCTAGTCGCAGTCCCAATTGTAGTCCCAATTGCAGTCCTAGTCGTAGTCCCAGTCCCTGTCCCAGTCCCACTCCCAGTCCTTGTCCTTGTCCCAATCCCAGTCCCGATCCTAGTCCTGATCCTAGTTCCGATCCTAGTCACGATCCCAGTCCCGATCCCCGTCTCGATCCTAGTCCCGATCCTAGTCGCGATCCCAGTCCCAATCCCAGTCCCAATCCAAGTCCCGATCTCAGTCTCGATCCCAGTCTCAATCCTAGTCGCGATCCCAGTCAGGTTCCCAGCCTCTATCCCAACCCTGATTCCAGTCTCGATCCCAGCCTCGATCCCTACCCCGATCCGAGTCCCGATCGTAGTCCTGATCCCACTACCGATCCCTGTCCAGATCCAAGTCCCGATCCTACTCCCGGTCCCAGTCCCAATCCCAGTCCTGACCACAGTCCCGATCAAAGTCCCGATCCAAGTCATGATCCCAGTCCGATACTAGTCCCGATCCGAGCCCCGATCCCAGTCTTGATCCGAGTCCGCATCTTAGTCTTGATCCGAGTCACGATCCTAGTCCCAATCCCAGTCCCCATCCCAGTCGCGATCCCAGTCCCGATCCGAGTCCCAATCTCAATTTCGATCCCGGTCCCGATCCAAGTCCCGATCCTTGTCACGATCCCAGTCCCGATCCTAGCCCCGATCCCATTCCCGATGCTAGTCATGATCCCAGTCCCGATCCTTGTCACGTTCCTAGTCTCGATGCGAGTCCTGATCCTAGTTCCGATCCCTGTCCCGATCCTAAACCTGGTCCCAGTCGCGCTCCCTGTCCCGGTCCAAGTCTCGATTCCGATCCCCATCCGACTCCTGATCACAGTCCTGATTATGTCCCGGTCCCAGTCCCACTCCCAGTCCCAGCCCCAGTCCCAGTCCTAGTGTCAGTTCCAGTCTCAGTCCCAGTTCAGTCCCAGTCCCACTCCCCGTCCCAGTCCCAGTCCTAGTCCTACACCCAGTCCCACCCCTTGTCGTAGTCCTTATCCGAATCCTAGTCCCCGTCCCTGTCCCCATCCCTGTCGTAGTCTTAGTCTTAGTCCCAATCCCAGTCCCCATCCCAGTCGCGATCCCAGTCCCGATCCGAGTTTTGATCCCAGTCCTGATCCCACACTCAATCCCAGTCCCAATCCTAGTCCCGATCCCAGTCTCGATCCAAGTCCAGATCCCTCTCCCAAACTCAGTCCCGATCCGTGTCTGATCCCAACCCTCATCCTCGTCCCGGTCCTTGTCCCAGTCCAAGTCCAAGTCCCACTCCTCGTCCCTGTCTTAGTCCCAGTCCCAGCCGCAGTCGCTGTCCCAGTCTTAGTCCCAATCGCAGTCCCAGTCGAAGTTCGAGTCCCAGTCCTAGTCCTAGTCCGAGTCATAGTCCTAGTCCCAGTCCCAATCCCGATCCCAGTCTCGATTTCAGTCCCGATCCCAGTCCCGATCCCAGTCCCGATCCTTGTCGCGATCCCAGTCCCGATCTCAGCCTCGATCCCAGTCACAATGCTAGTCCCGATCCCAGTCATGATCCTAGTCCTGATCCCCGTTCCCATCTTGGTCCCAATCCCAGTCAGGATCCCAGTCCCGATCCGAGTCAGGATCCCAGTCCTGATCCCAGTCCATATCTTAGTCCCGATCCCAGTCCTGATCCTACTGGCGATCCTAGTCCCGATCCTAGTCCCGATCCCAATTCCTATCCCAGTTATGATCCCAGTCCCGATCCAAGTCCCGATCCCAGTCCTGATCCCAGTCCCGATCCTAGTCTCGACCCCAGTCCTGATCCTAGTCTCGATCCCAATCCCGATCCCAGTCCCCATCCCAGTCCCGATCCCAGTCCCAATCCCATTCGCGATCCCTGTCACGATCCCAGTCTCGATCATAGTCTTGATCCTTGTCCCGATCCGAGTCTCGATCCGAGTCCCGTTCCCATTCCCGATCCCCGTCTCAATCCAAGTCCCGATCCCAGTCCCGATGCCAGTCCCGATCCTAGTCTAGATCCCAGTCCCGATCTCAGTCTTCATCCTCGTCCCGATCCAAGTCTCGATCCCAGTCCCGAACCCAGTCTTAATCCCATTCCCAATCCCAGTCCCGATCCTTGTCCCGATCCCAGTCTCGATCCTAGTCCTGATCTTTGTCTCGATCCGAGTCCCGTTCCAAGTTCTGATCCTAGTCTCAATCCCAATCCCTCCCAGTCCCGATCCCGGTCCTCATCCTAGACCCAATCCTAGTCCCGATCTCAGTCTTGATCCCCGTCCGATCATAGTCTCGATCCCAGTCCCAATCCCAGTCCCGATCCTAGTCCCGATCCCAGTCCCGATCCTAGTCCCGATCCCAGTCCCAATCCCAACGCCAATCACAGTCCCGATCCCACTCCCGATCCAAGTCTCGATCCCGGGCCATATCCCACTCTCGATCCCAGTCCTGATCCTAATCCCGATCCTAGTCCCGATCCGAGTCCCGATCCCGGTCCCGATCCCAGTCCCGGTCCTACTCCCGATCCCAGTCCCGATCCCAGTCCCGATCCAAGTCCCGGTCCTAGTCCCGATCCAAGTCCCGATCCCAATCACGATCCAAGTCTCGGTCCTAGTCCTGACCCCAATCCCGATCCGAGCCCCGTTCCCATTTTCGATCACAGTCTCGATCCCAGTCGCGATCCCAGTACCGATCCCAGTCTTGATCCCAATCCCGATCTCAGTCCTGATCCCTGTCTGATCCCAGTCCTAATCCCCATCCCGGTCCCAGTCCCAGTCCTAGTCCCAGTCCCAGTCCGAGTCCCAGTCCCAATCCCACTCCAAGTCCCAGTCCCAGTCGCAGTCCCAGTTGCAGTCCCAGTCGCAGTCCCAGTCCCAGTCCTAGTCCTAGTCCCAATCCCAATCCCGATCCCAGTCCCGATCCTTGTCTCGGTCCCAGTTTTGATCCCATTCCTGATCCTAGTCGCGATACCCGTCCCGATCCCAGTCCCGATCCTAGTCCTGATCCAAGTCCTGATCCTAGTCCCGATCCCACTCAGGATCCCAGCCTCAATCCCCGCCCCGATCCCAGTCCCGATCCTAGGGCTGATCCCAGTCAGGATCCCAGCCTCAATCCCAGCCCTGATCTCAGTCCCAATCCCAGCCCCGGTCCATGCCCCGAGCCTAGTCCTAGTCCCAGTCTCGATCCCTGTCCTGATCCTTGTCCTGATCCCAGTCCCGATCCCAGTCGCGATCCAAGTCGCGATCCCGGTCGTGATCCCTTCCCGATCCCAGTCTTAATGCCTGTCTCGATCCTAGTTCTGATCCCTGTCCTGATCCTAGTTCTGATCCCAGTCCTGATCCTAGTCTCCATCCTAGTCCCGATTCCAAGTCCGCATCCCAATCCCGATCCAAGTCTGATCCTTGTCCCGATCCTAGTCCCAATTCCAGTCCCGATCCCAGTCCCCATCCCAGTCCTCATTCGAGTCCGGATGCCAGTCCCGATCCCAGTCCTGATCCTAATCCCGATCCTAGTCCCGATCCCAGTCTCGATCCCAGTCTTGATCCCAATCCCGATCTCAGTCCTGATCCCTGTCTGATCCCAGTCCTAATCCCAGTCCCGATCCCCGTCCCGATCCCAGTCCTGATCCTAATCCCGATCCTAGTCCCGATCCCAGTCTCGATCCCAGTCTTGATCCCAATCCCGATCTCAGTCCTGATCCCTGTCTGATCCCAGTCCTAATCCCAGTCCCGATCCCCGTCCCGATCCCAGTCCTGATCCTAATCCCGATCCTAGTCCCGATCCCAGTCTCGATCCCAGTCTTGATCCCAATCCCGATCTCAGTCCTGATCCCTGTCTGATCCCAGTCCTAATCCCAGTCCCGATCCCCGTCCCGATCCCAGTCCTGATCCTAATCCCGATCCTAGTCCCGATCCCAGTCTCGATCCCAGTCTTGATCCCAATCCCGATCTCAGTCCTGATCCCTGTCTGATCCCAGTCCTAATCCCAGTCCCGATCCCCGTCCCGATCCCAGTCCTGATCCTAATCCCGATCCTAGTCCCGATCCCAGTCTCGATCCCAGTCTTGATCCCAATCCCGATCTCAGTCCTGATCCCTGTCTGATCCCAGTCCTAATCCCAGTCCCGATCCCCGTCCCGATCCCAGTCCTGATCCTAATCCCGATCCTAGTCCCGATCCCAGTCTCGATCCCAGTCTTGATCCCAATCCCGATCTCAGTCCTGATCCCTGTCTGATCCCAGTCCTAATCCCAGTCCCGATCCCCGTCCCGATCCCAGTCCTGATCCTAATCCCGATCCTAGTCCCGATCCCAGTCTCGATCCCAGTCTTGATCCCAATCCCGATCTCAGTCCTGATCCCTGTCTGATCCCAGTCCTAATCCCAGTCCCGATCCCCGTCCCGATCCCAGTCCTGATCCTAATCCCGATCCTAGTCCCGATCCCAGTCTCGATCCCAGTCTTGATCCCAATCCCGATCTCAGTCCTGATCCCTGTCTGATCCCAGTCCTAATCCCAGTCCCGATCCCCGTCCCGATCCCAGTCCTGATCCTAATCCCGATCCTAGTCCCGATCCCAGTCTCGATCCCAGTCTTGATCCCAATCCCGATCTCAGTCCTGATCCCTGTCTGATCCCAGTCCTAATCCCAGTCCCGATCCCCGTCCCGATCCCAGTCCTGATCCTAATCCCGATCCTAGTCCCGATCCCAGTCCCAATCCGAGTCTCGATCCCAGTCCCGATCCCGGTCCCGATCCCAGTCCCGGTCCTACTCCCGATCCCAGTCCCGATCCCAGTCCCGATCCAAGTCCCGGTCCTAGTCCCGATCCAAGTCCCGATCCCAATCACGATCCAAGTCTCGGTCCTAGTCCCGACCCCAATCCCGATCCGAGCCCCGTTCCCAGTTTCAATCACAGTCTCGATCCCAGTCGCGATCCCAGTACCGATCCCAGTCTTGATCCCAATCCCGATCTCAGTCCTGATCCCTGTCTGATCCCAGTCCTAATCCCCATCCCGGTCCCAGTCCCAGTCCTAGTCCCAGTCCCAGTCCGAGTCCCATTCCCAATCCCACTCCAAGTCCCAGTCCCAGTCGTAGTCCCAGTTGCAGTCCCAGTCGCAGTCCCAGTCCCAGTCCTAGTCCTAGTCCCAATCCCAATCCCGATCCCAGTCCCGATCCTTGTCTCGGTCCCAGTTTTGATCCCATTCCTGATCATAGTCGCGATACCCGTCCCGATCCCAGTCCCGATCCTAGTCCTGATCCAAGTCCTGATCCTAGTCCCGATCCCACTCAGGATCCCAGCCTCAATCCCCGCCCCGATCCCAGTCCCGATCCTAGGGCTGATCCCAGTCAGGATCCCAGCCTCAATCCCGACCCCGATCTCAGTCCCAATCCCAGCCCCGGTCCATGCCCCGAGCCTAGTCATAGTCCCAGTCTCGATCCCTGTCCTGATCCTTGTCCTGATCCCAGTCCCGATCCCAGTCGCGATCCAAGTCGCGATCCCGGTCGTGATCCCTTCCCGATCCCAGTCTTAATGCCTGTCTCGATCCTAGTTCTGATCCCTGTCCTGATCCTAGTTCTGATCCCAGTCCTGATCATAGTCTCCATCCTAGTCCCGATTCCAAGTCCGCATCCCAATCCCGATCCAAGTCTGATCCTTGTCCCGATCCTAGTCCCAATTCCAGTCCCGATCCCAGTCCCCATCCCAGTCCCGATCCCAGTCCCGATCCTAGTCCCGATCCCAGTCCTCATCCAAGTCCCGGTCCAAGTCCCGGTCCCAGTCCCGGTCCCATTCCTAGTCCCAATCCCGGTCCTAGTACCGGTCCCCGTCCCAATCCATGTCCCGATCCCCGTCCCGATCCCCGTCCCGATCCCCGTCCCGATCCCCGTCCCGATCCCCGTCCCGATCCCCGTCCCGATCCCCGTCCCGATCCCCGTCCCGATCCCCGTCCCGATCCCCGTCCCGATCCCCGTCCCGATCCCCGTCCCGATCCCCGTCCCGATCCCCGTCCCGATCCCCGTCCCGATCCCCGTCCCGATCCCCGTCCCGATCCCCGTCCCGATCCCCGTCCCGATCCCCGTCCCGATCCCCGTCCCGATCCCCGTCCCGATCCCCGTCCCGATCCCCGTCCCGATCCCCGTCCCGATCCCCGTCCCGATCCCCGTCCCGATCCCCGTCCCGATCCCCGTCCCGATCCCCGTCCCGATCCCCGTCCCGATCCCCGTCCCGATCCCCGTCCCGATCCCCGTCCCGATCCCAGTCCCGATCCGAGTCCTGATCCCAGTCTCGATCCCAATCCTGATCCCAGTCTCGATACAGTCCTGATCCCAGTCCCGATCCCAGTCCTGACCCTAGTCCTGATCCCTGTCCTGATCCAAGTCTTGATGCAAGTCCCGATCCGTGTCCCGATCCCAGTCCCGATCCAAGTCCGGATCCCAGTCTGGATCCAAGTCCCGATCCGAGTCCTGATCCCAGTCTCGATCCCAATCCTGATCCCAGTCCCGGTCCTAGTTCTGATCCCAGTCCCGATCCTAGTCAAAATCCCACTCCCGATCCAAGTCCCGATCCCAGTCCCGATCTCGGTCCCGATCTTAGTCCCGATCCCAGTACGGATCCCAGTCCCGATCATAGTCCCGATCCCAATCCCGGTCCCAGCCCCGATCCCAGCCTTGATCCCAGTCTTGATCCCAGTCCCGATCCCAGTCCCGATCCCAGTCCCGATCCAAGTCTGGATCCAAGTCCACACCAGTCCCCATCCAGGTCCTGATCCCAGTCCCGATCCCATTGCCGATCCCAGTCCCGATCCCGATCCCGATCCCAATCCTGATCCCCGTCCGGATCCCACTCCCGATCCCAGTCGCGATCACAGTCCCGATCCAAGTTCGGATCCAAGTCCCAATCCCAGTCCCCATCCAAGTCCTGGTCCCAGTCCCAATCCAAGTGCCGATCCCAGTCCCGATCCTGATCCCAGTCTTGATCCCAGTCCGGATCCCCGTCCAGATCCCAGTCCCAATCCCAGTCCCGATCTCTGTCCTCATCCCAGTCCCGATCCCAATCCCGATCCCTGTTGGATCCTAGTCCGGATCCCAGTCCCGATCCCGGTTCCAATCCCAGTTCCCATCCTAGTCCCGATACCAGCCCCGATCCCAGTCCCAATCCCAGTCCCATACCCAGTCCCGATCCCAATCCCGATCCCTGTTGGATCCTAGTCCGGATCCCAGTCCCGATCCCGGTTCCAATCCCAGTTCCCATCCTAGTCCCGATACCAGCCCCGATCCCAGTCCCAATCCCAGTCCCATACCCAGTCCCGATCCCAGCCCCGAGCCCTCTTTCGATCCTTGTCCTGATCCGAGTCCCGATTCCAGTCTCGATCCAAGACCTGATCCCAGTCCCGATCCTAGTCCCAATCCAAGTCTCGATACCCGTCTCATCCTAGTCCCAATCCCAGTACCGGCCCTAGTCCCAGTCCTAGTCCTAGTCCCAACCCTAACCTTAGTCAAAGTCCCACTCCGAGTCCTAGTCCCAGTCCCAGTTGCACTCGCAGTCCCAGTCGTAGTCCTAGTCGTATTCCTAGTCGCAGTCCCAGTCCCAGTCCCATTCCCTGTCCTAGTCCCAGTCCCAGTCCCAGTCCCGGTCCCACTCCCGATCCCAGTCCGGATCCCAATCGCGATCCTAGTTCCAATCCCCGTCCTGATTCCTGTCTCGATCCTATTCCCAATCCCAGTCCTGATCCAAGTCCCGGTCCAAGTCCCGGTCCCAGTCCCGGTCCCATTCCTAGTCCCAATCCCGGTCCTAGTACCGGTCCCCGTCCCAATCCATGTCCCGATCCCCGTCCCGATCCCCGTCCCGATCCCAGTCCCGATCACAGTCCCGATCCCAACCCCGATCCCAGTTCTGATCCCAGTCCCGATGCCAGTCCCGATCCCAGGTCCCGATCCCAGTAACGATCCCAGCCCAGATCAGAGTCCCGATCCAGGTCTCGATCCAAGTCCCGTTGCAAGTCTTGATCCCAGGCTCGATCCCAGTCCTGGTCCCAGTCCTGATCCGAGTCCCGATCCTAATCCTGATCAAAGTCCCGATCCCAGTCCCGATTCCAGTCCTGATCCCATTCCCAATCCCATTCTCAATCCTAGTCCCAATCCTAGTCTTCATCCCAGTCACGATGCCAGTCCCCATCCAAGTCTTGATCCTAGTTCACATCCCATTCCCGAACCCAGTCCTGATCCTAGTCCCGATCCCAGTCCCGATCCCTGTCCCGATCCAAGTCCCGATCCCAGTCTTGATCCCAGCCCCGATCCCAGTCCCGATCCTTGTGCCGATCCTAGTCACGATCCGAGTCCCGATCACCGTCTTGATTTCAGTTCGATCTCAGTCAGGATCCCAATCATGTCTCGGTCCCAGTCCCAGTCCCAATCCCAGCCCCAGTCCCAGTCCCAGTCTCAGTCCCAGTCTCAGTCCCAGTTAAGTCCCAGTTCCACTCCCTGTTACTGTCCCAGTCCCAGTCCAAGACCCTGTCCCAGTCGTTGTCCTTGTCCTTATTCGAATCCTAGTCCCCGTCCCTGTCCCCATCATAGTCCTAGTCTTAGTCCCAGTCCCAGTCCCTGTCCCAGTCCCGATCCTAGTCCTGATCATTGTCCTTATCCCAGTCCTGATCGCAGTCCCGATCCCAATCCCAATCCCTGTCCCGATCCCAGTCCCGATCCCAGTCTCGATCCGCGTCTTTATCCCAGTCCTGATTCCACACTCAATCCCAGTCCCAATGCTAGTCCCGATCCCTCTCCCAAACTCAGGCCCGATCCATGTCTGATCACAGTCCTCATCCCTGTCCCGGTCCTTGTCCAAGTCCTAGTCCCAGTCCCTGTCCCGATCCCCGTCCCATTCCCAGTCCTAGTCCCAGCCGGTGTCGCACTCCCAGTCGTAGTCCCAATTGCAGTCCCGTCGCAGTCCGAGTCCCAGTCCCAGTCCCAGAACCAGTCCTAGTCCTAGTCTTAGTCCCAATCTCGATCCCACTCTTGATTCCAGTCCCGATCCCAGTCCCGATCCCAGTCCCGATCCCAATCCCGATCCCAGTCCTGATCCCAACCCTGATCCCAGTCCCGATGCTAGTCCCGATCCCAGTCACGATCATAGTCCCGATCCCCGTCCCCATCTTGGTCCCGATCCCAGTCACGATCCCAGTCCCGAACCGAGTCCGGATCCCAGTCATGATCCCTGTCCATATCTCAGTCCCGATCCCAGTCCTGATCCTAGTCCCGATCCTAGACCCGATCCCAGTGCCGATCCCAATCCCTATCCCAGTCATGATCCCAGTCCCGATCCAAGTCCTGATCCCAGTCGCGATCCCAGTCCCGATCCTAGTCTCAATCCCAGTGCCGATCCTCGTCTCGATCCCAGTCCTGATCCCTGTCCCGATCCCAGTCCTCATCCTAGTCCCGATTCCAGTCCCAATCATATTCCCGATCCCAGTCCTGATCCTAGTCNTTGTCCCGATCTGAGTCTTGATCCGAGTCCTGTTCCTAGTCCCGATCCCAGTCTCAATCCCAGTCCCGATCCCAGTCCCGATCCCAGTCCCGATCCTAGTCTCGATCCCAGTCCTGATCTTAGCCTTCATCCCCGTCCCGATCCCAGTCTCGATCCCAGTCCCGATCCTTGTCCCAATCCCATTCCCAGTCCCAGTCCCGATGCTAGTCTCGATCCCAGTCTCGATCCCAGTCTCGATCCGAGTCTCGATCGGAGTCCCGTTCCCAGTCCCGATCCCAGTCTCAATCCCAGTCCCTCCCAGTCCAGATCCCTGTCCAGTTCCTCGTCCCAATCCCAGTTCCTATCTCAGTCTTGATCCGCGTCCGATCCCAGTCTTGATCCCAGTCCCGATCCCAGTCCCGATCCTAGTCTAGATCCCAGTCCCAATCTTAGTCCCGATCCCAGTCCAGATCCCAGTCTCGATCATAGTCCCGATCCCAGTCCCGGTCCCAGCCCCGATCCCAGCCTTGATCCCAGTCTTGATCCTATTCCCGATCCCTATCTAGATCCCAGTCCCGATCCCAGTCCCGATCCCAGTCCTAATCCCAGTCCGGATCCCAGTCCTGATCCCAGTCCCGATCCCAGTCTAAATCCAAGTCCGGATCCAAGTCCCTATCCCAGTCCCCATCCAAGTCCTGATCCGAGTCCCGATCCCAGTCCCGATCCCAGTCCTAATCCCAGTCCGGATCCCAGTCCTGATCCCAGTCCCGATCCCAGTCTAAATCCAAGTCCGGATCCAAGTCCCTATCCCAGTCCCCATCCAAGTCCTGATCCAAGTCCCGATCCCAGTGCCGATCCCAGTCCCCATCCCGATCCCAGTCTGGATCCATGTCCAGATCCCAGTCCCAATCCCAGTCCTGATCCCTGTCCTCATCCCAGTACCGATCCCAATCCCGATCCCTGTTAGATCCTAGTCCGCATCCCAGTCCCCATCCCAGTTCCAATCCCAGTTCCCATCCTAGTCCCGATCCTAGCCCCGATCCTAGTCCCAATCCCAGTCCCATACCCAGTCCCGATCCTAGCCCCGAACCCTGTATCGAGCCTTGTCCTGATCCCAGTCCCGATTCCAGTCTCGATCCTAGACCCGATCCCAGTCCCAATCCTTGTCCCAATCAAAGTCCCGATCCCCGTCTCATCCCAGTCCCGATCCCAGTCCCAGCCCTAGTCCCAGTCCTAGTCCTAGTCCCAACCCTAGCCTTAGTCAAAGTCCCAGTCCGAGTCCTAGTCCCAGTCGTAGTTGCAATCGCAGTCCCAGTCGTAATCCTAGTCGTAGTCCTAGTCGCAGTCGCAGTCCCAGTCCCATTCCCTGTCCCAGTCCTAGTCCCAGTCCCAGTCCCACTCCCACGCGATCCTAGTTCCTATCCCCGTCCTGATTCTTGTCTCGATCCTATTCCCGATCCCAGTCCTGATCCAAGTCCCGGTCCAAGTCCTGGTCCCAGTCCCGTTCCCATTCCCAGTCCCAATCCCGATCCCAGTACCAGTCCCCGTCGCAATCCCTGTCCCAATCCCCGTCCCGATCCCAGTCCCGATCCCAGTCCCGATCACAGTCCCGATCCCAACCCCGATCCCAGTTCTGATCCTAGTCCCAATGCCAGTCCCAATCCCAGCCCCGATCCCAATAACGATCCCAGCCCAGATCCGAGTCCCGATCCAGGTCTCGATCCAAGTCCCGTTCCCTGTCCTCATCCCAGGCTCGATCCCAGTCTTGATCCCAGTCCTGATCCGAGTCCCGATCCTAATCCTGATCCAAGTCCTGATCCCAGTCCCGATTCCAGTCCTGGTCCCAGTCCTAATCCCAATCTTGATCCTAGTCCCAATTCTAGTCCTGATCCCAGTCCCGATCACAGTCCCCATCCAAGTCCTGATCCTAGTTCACATCCCAGTCCCGAACCCAGTCCTGATCCCAGTCCCGATCTCAGTCCTGATCCCTGTCCCGATCCAAGTCCCGATCCCAACCTGGATCCCAGACCCGATCCCAGTCCCGATCCCAGTGTCGATCCCACTCCCGATCCCAGTCTTGATCCCAGCCCCGATCCCAGTCCCGATCCTAGTCCCGATCCCAGTCACGATCCGAGTCCCGATCACCGTCTCGATTTTAGTCCCGATCCCAGTCAGGATCCCAATTATATCTCGGTCCCAGTCCCAGTCCCAGTCCCAGCCCCAGTCCCAGTCCCAGTCTCAGTCCCAGTCTCAGTCCCAGTTAAGTCCCAGTCCCACTCCCTGTCCCAGTCCCAGTCTCAGTCCCAGACCTAGTCCCAGTCGTTGTCATAGTCCTTATTCGAATCCTAGTCCTTGTCCCTGTCCCCATCCTAGTCCTAGTCTTAGTCCCAGTCCCAGTCCCTATTCCAATCCCAATCCCAGTGCCGATTACAGTCCTCATCCCAGTCCTGATCCCAGTCCAGATCCGAGTCCCAATCCCTGTCCCGATCCCAGTCTCGATCCCAGTCCCGATCCGCGTCTTGATCCCTCTCCTGATTCCACACTCAATCCCAATCCCAATGCTAGTCCCGATCCCTCTCCCAAACTCAGGCCCGATCCGTGTCTGATCACAGTCTTCATCCCCGTCCCGGTCCTTGTCCTAGTCCTAGTCCCAGTCCCAGTCCCAATCCCCGTCCCAGTCCCAGTCCCAGTCCCAGCCGGAGTCGCAGTCCCAGTCGTAGTCCCAATCGCAGTCTCGGTCGTAGTCCGAGTCCCAGTCCCAGTCCCAGACCCAGTCATAGTCCTAGTCCCAGTCCCAATCTCGATCCCAGTCTTGATTCCAGTCCCGATCCCAGTCCCGATCCCAGTCCCGATCCCAATCCCGATCCCAGTCCTGATCCCAACCCTGATCCCAGTCCCGATGCTAGTCCCGATCCCAGTCACGATCCTAGTCCCGATCCCCGTCCCCATCTTGGTCCCGATCCCAGTTAGGATCGCAGTCCCGATCTGAGTCCGGATCCCTGTCCCGATCCCAGTCCATATCTCAGTCCCGATCCCAGTCCTGATCCTAGCCCCGATCCTAGTCCCGATCCCAGTGCCGATCCCAATCCCTATCCCAGTCATGATCCCAGTCCCGATCCAAGTCATGATCCCAGTCCCGATCCCAGTCCTGATCCTAGTCCCGATCCTAGTCCCGATCCCAGTCCCGATCCCAGTCCCGATCCCAGTCCTGATCCTAGTCCCGATCCTAGTCCCGATCCCAGTCCCGATCCCAGTCCCGATCCCAGTCCTGATCCTAGTCCCGATCCTAGTCCCGATCCCAGTCCCGATCCCAGTCCCGATCCCAATCCCGATCCCAGTCCCGATCCCAACCCTGATCCCAGTCCCGATGCTAGTCCCGATCCCAGTCACGATCCTAGTCCCGATCCCCGTCCCCATCTTGGTCCCGATCCCAGTTAGGATCGCAGTCCCGATCCGAGTCCGGATCCCTGTCCCGATCCCAGTCCATATCTCAGTCCCGATCCCAGTCCTGATCCTAGTCCCGATCCTAGTCCCGATCCCAGTCCCGATCCCAGTCCCGATCCCAATCCCGATCCCAGTCCCGATCCCAACCCTGATCCCAGTCCCGATGCTAGTCCCGATCCCAGTCACGATCCTAGTCCCGATCCCCGTCCCCATCTTGGTCCCGATCCCAGTTAGGATCGCAGTCCCGATCCGAGTCCGGATCCCTGTCCCGATCCCAGTCCATATCTCAGTCCCGATCCCAGTCCTGATCCTAGTCCCGATCCTAGTCCCGATCCCAGTCCCGATCCCAGTCCCGATCCCAATCCCGATCCCAGTCCCGATCCCAACCCTGATCCCAGTCCCGATGCTAGTCCCGATCCCAGTCACGATCCTAGTCCCGATCCCCGTCCCCATCTTGGTCCCGATCCCAGTTAGGATCGCAGTCCCGATCCGAGTCCGGATCCCTGTCCCGATCCCAGTCCATATCTCAGTCCCGATCCCAGTCCTGATCCTAGTCCCGATCCTAGTCCCGATCCCAGTCCCGATCCCAGTCCCGATCCTAGTCCTGATCCAAGTCCCGATACTAGTCCCGATCCCACTAAGGATCCCAGCCTCAATCCCAGCCCCGATCCCAGTCCCGATCCCACTCCCGATCCCAGTCTGGATCCCAGGCTATATCCCACTCCCGATCCCAGTCCTGATCCTAATCCTGATCCTAGTCCCGATCCCTGTCATGATCCTAGCCCCCATCCCAGTCATGATCCTAGTCGCGATCCCAGTCCCGATCTGAGTCCCGATCCTGGTCCCGATCCCAGTCCCGGTCCTAGTCCCGATCCCAGTCCCAATCCTAGTCCCGATCCAAGTCCCGGTCCTAGTCCCGATCCAAGTCCCGATCCCAATCAAGATCCATGTCTCGGTCCTAGTCCCGACCCCAATCCCGATCCGAGTGTCGTTCCCAGTTTTGATCCCAGTCTCGATCCCAGTCGCGATCCCAGTACCGATCCCAGTCTTGATCCCAATCCCGATCTCAGTCCTGATCCCTGTCTGATCCCAGTCCTGATCCCCGTCCCGGTCCCAGTCCCAGTCCTAGTCCCTATCCCAGTCCGAGTCCAAGTCCCAATCCCACTCCAAGTCCCAGTCCCAGTTGCAGTCCCAGTTGCAGTCCCAGTCACAGTCCCAGTCTTAGTCCCAGTCCCAGTCCCAGTCCGAGTCCTAGTCCTAGTCCCAATCGCAATCCCGATCCCAGTCTCGATACCAGTTTTGATCCCAGTCCTGATCCTAGTCGCGATCTCCGTCCCGATCCCAGTCCCGATCCTAGTCCTGATCCAAGTCCCGATACTAGTCCCGATCCCACTAAGGATCCCAGCCTCAATCCCAGCCCCGATCCCAGTCCCGATCCCAGCCCTGATCCCAGTCAGGATCCTTGCCTCAATCCTTGCCCCGATCCCACTCCCAATCCCAGCCCCAATGCACGCCCCGAGCCTAGTCCTAGTCACAGTCTCGATCCCTATCCTGATCCTTGTCCCGATCCCAGTCCCAATCCCAGTCGCGATCCAAGTCGCGATCCCGGTCGTGATCCCTTCCCGATCCCAGTCTTGATGCCTGTCCCGATCCTAGTTCTGATCCCTGCCCTGATCCTAGTTCTGATCGCAGTCCCGATCCTAGTCTCCGTCCTAGTCCCGATTCCAAGTCCGGTTCCCAGTCCGGATCCAAGTCCGATCCTTGTCCCGATCCTAGTCCCGATCCTAGTCCCGATGCCAATCCTGATCCTAGTTCTGATCCCTGTCCCGATCCAAAACCTGGTCCCAGTCGCGCTCCTTGTCCCGGTCCTAGTCCCGGTCCCAATCCCCATCGGAGTCCTGATCACAGTCCTGATTTGGTCCAGGTCCCAGTCCCAGTCCCAGTCTTAGTCCCAGTCCCAGTCTTAGTCTCAGTCTGAGTCATATTCCCAATCCCAGTCCCAGTCCCAGTTCCAGACCCTGTCCGAATCCCAGTCCTAGTCCTAGTCCGAATCATAGTCCCTATCCTTGTCCCAGTCCCAGGCGTAGTCGCAGTCCCAGTCGCAGTCCGAATCGCAGTCCCAGTCGAAGTCCCAGTCCCAGTCCTAGTCCGATTCCTAGTCGTAATCCCGATCCCTGTCCGGATCCCAGTCCTGATCCTAGTCCCGATCCCAGTCCCGATCCCAGTCTCGATCCCAGTCCCGAACCCATTCCCGATCCCAGTCCCGATCCCAGTCCCGATCCCAGTCCCGATCCTAGTCCCAATCTCAGTCCTAATCGTAGTCTCGATCCCAGTCCCGATCCCAGTCCCGAACCCATTCCCGATCCCAGTCCCGATCCCAGTCCCGATCCCAGTCCCGATCCTAGTCCCAATCTCAGTCCTAATCGTAGTCTCGATCCCAGTCCCGATCCCAGTCCCGATCCCAATCACAATCCCAGCCTCGCTCCTAGCACCAATCCCTGTCCCGATCCCAGCCTCGATCCCTGGCCTGATCCTAATTCCGATCCCAGTCTCGATACAGTCCCGATCCCAGTCCCGATCCCAGTCCCGACCATAGTCCCGATCCGTGTCCCGATCCCAGTCCCGATCCAAGTCCGGATCCCAGTCTGGATCCAAGTCCCGATCCCAGTCCTGATCCCAGTCTCGATCCCAATCCTGATCCCAGTCCCGGTCCTAGTTCTGATCCCAGTCTCGATCCTAGTCAAAATCCCACTCCCGATCCAAGTCCCGATCCTAGTCCCGATCCCAGTCCTGATCTTCGTCCCGATCCCAGTCCGGATCCCAGTCCCGATCATAGTCCCGATCCCAGTCCCGGTCCCAGCCCCGATCCCAGCCTTGATCCCAGTCTTGATCCCAGTCCTGACCCTTGTCTAGATCCCAGTCCCGATCCCAATCCCGATCCCAGTCCTGATCCCCGTTCGGATCCCAGTCCTGATCCCAATCCTGATCCCAGTCCCGATCCCAGTTCCAATCCCAGTTCCCATCCTAGTCCCGATATCAGCCCCGATCCCAGTCCCAATCCCAGTCCCATACCCAGTCCCGATCCCAGCCCCGAGCCCTGTATCGATCCTTGTCCTGATCCCAGTCCCGGTTCCAGTCTCGATCCCAGACCCGATCCCAGTCCCGATCCTAGTCCCAATCCAAGTCCCGATCCCCGTCTCATCCCAGTCCCGATCCCAGTGCCGGCCCTAGTCCCAGTCCTAGTCCTAGTCCCAACCATAGCCTTAGTCAAAGTCCCACTCCGAGTCCTAGTCCCAGTCCCAATTGTAGTCGCAGTCCCAGTCGTAGTCCTAGTCGTAGTCCTAGTCGAAGTCCCAGTCCCAGTCCCATTCCCAGTCCTAGTCCCAGTCCCAGTCCCAGTCACAGTCACACTCCCGATCCCAGTCCCGATCCCAATCGCGATCTTAGTTCCGATCTCCGTCCTGATTCCTGTCTCGATCCTATTCCCAATGCTAGTCCTGATCCAAGTCCCGGTCCAAGTCCCGGTCCCAGTCCCGGTCCCATTCCTAGTCCCAATCCCGGTCCCAGTACCAGTCCCTGTCCCAATCCCTGTCCCGATCTCCGTCCCGATCCTAGTCCCGATCCCAGTCCCGATCACAGTCCCGATCCCAACCCCGATCCCAGTTCTGATCCCAGTCCCGATGCCAGTCCCGATCCCAGCCCCTATCCCAGTAACGATCCCAGCCCAGATCCGAGTCCTGATCCAGCTCTCGATCCAAGTCCCGTTTCGAGTCCTGATCCCAGGCTCGATCCCAGGCTCGATCCTTGTCCTGATCCCAGTCCTGATCCGAGTCTCGATCCTAATCCTGATCCAAGTCCTGATCCCAGTCCCGATTCCAGTACTGATCCCATTCCCAATCCGAATCTCGATCCTGGTCCGAATCATAGTCCTGATCCCAGTCACGATCCCAGTCCCCATCCAAGTCTTGATCCTAGTTCACATCCCAGTCCGGAACCCAGTCCTGATCCCAGTCCCGATCCCAGTCCCGATCCCTGTCCCGATCCAAGTCCCGATCCCAGTCTTGATCCCAGCCCCGATCCCTGTCCCGATCCTAGTCCCAATCCCAGTCCCGATCCCAGTCCCGATCCCTGTCCCGATCCAAGTCCCGATCCCAGTCTTGATCCCAGCCCCGATCCCTGTCCCGATCCTAGTCCCAATCCCAGTCACGATCCGAGTCCCAATCAGCGTCTCGATTTCAGTCCCGATCCCAGTCAGGATCCCAATCATGTCTCGGTCCCAGTCCCAGTCCTAGTCCCAGTCCCAGTCCCAGTCCCAGTCTCAGTCGTAGTCTCAGTCCCAGTTAAGTCCCAGTCCCACTCCTCGTCCCAGTCCCAGTCCCAGTCCCAGACCCAGTCCAAGTCATTGTCCTTGTCCTTATTCGAATCCTAGTCCCCGTCCCTGTCCCCATCCTAGTCCTAGTCTTAGTCCCAGTCCCAGTCCCAGTCCCAGACCCAGTCCAAGTCATTGTCCTTGTCCTTATTCGAATCCTAGTCCCCGTCCCTGTCCCCATCCTAGTCCTAGTCTTAGTCCCAGTCCCAGTCCCTGTCCCAGTCCCGATCCTAGTCCCGATCATTGTCCACATCCCAGTCCTGATCGCAGTCCCGATCCCAGTCCCAATCCCTGTCCCGATCCCAGTCCCGATCCCAGTCTCGATCCGCGTCTTGATCCCAGTCCTGATCTCACACTCAATCTCAGTCCCAATGCTAGTCCCGATCCCTCTCCGAAACTCAGGCCCGATCCATGTCTGATCACAGTCCTCATCCCCGTCCCGGTCCTTGTCCAAGTCCTAGTCCCAGTCCCAGTCCCAATCCCCGTCCCAGTCCCAGTCCTAGTCCCAGCCGGCGTCGCACTCCCAGTCGTAGTCCCAATCGCAGTCCCGGTCGCAGTCCGAGTCCCACTCCCAGTCCGGGACTCAGTCCTAGTCCTAGTCCCAGTCCCAATCTCGATCCCAGTCTTGATTCCAGTCCCGATCGCAGTCCCGATCCCAGTCCCGATCCCAATCCCGATCCCAGTCCTGATCCCAACCCTGATCCCAGTCCCGATGCTAGTCCCGATCCCAGTCACGATCCTAGTCCCGATCCCCGTCTCCATCTTGGTCCCGATCCCAGTCAGGATCCCAGTCCCGATCCGAGTCTGCATCCCAGTCCTGATCCCAGTCCATATCTCAGTCCCGATCCCAGTCTTCATCCTAGTCCCGATCCTAGTCCCGATCCCAGTGCCGATCCCAATCCCTATCACAGTCATGATCCGAATCCCGATCCAAGTCCTGATCCCAGTCCCGATCCCAGTCCCGGTCCCAGTCCCGATCCCAGTCCCGGTCCCAGTCCCGATCCCAGTCCTGATCCCAACCCTGATCCCAGTCCCGATGCCAGTCCCGATCCCAGTCCCGGTCCCAGTCCCGATCCCAGTCCTGATCCTATTCTTGATCCCAGTCCCGATCTTAGCCTTCATCCCCGTCCCGATCCCAGTCTCGATCCCAGTCCCGATCCGAGTCTTGATCCTAGTCCCGATCCCAGTCCCGATCCCAGTCTAGATCCCAGTCCCAATCTTAGTCCCGATCCGAGTCCGGATCCCAGTCCCGATCATAGTCCCGATCCCAGTCCCGGACCCAGCACCGATCCCAGCCTTGATCCCAGTCTTGATCCTAGTCCCGATCCCTGTCTAGATCCCAGTCTCGATCCCAGTCCCGATCCCAGTCCTGATCATAGTCCGGATCCCAATCCCGATCCCAGTCCCGATCTGAGTCCCGATCCAAGTCCGGATCCAAGTCCCTATCCCAGTCCCCATCCAAGTCCTGATCCCTGTCCCGATCCTAGTGCCGATCCTAGTCCCGATCCCGATCCCAGTCTCCATCCCAGTCTGGATCCCCGTCCTGATCCCAGTCCCAATCCCAGTCCCGGTCCCTGTCCTCATCCCAGTCCCGATCCCAATCTCGATCCCTGTTGGAACCTAGTCCGCATCCCAGTCCCGATCCCAGTTCCAATCCCAGTTCCCATCCTAGTCCCGATCCCAGTCCCGATCCTAGTCCCAATCCCACTCCCATACCCAGTCCCGATCCCAGCCCGGACCCTATATCAAGCCTTATCCTGATCCCAGTCCCGATTCCAGTCTCGATCCCAGACCCGATCCCAGTCCTAATCCTAGTCCCAATCCAAGTCCCGATCCCCGTCTCATCCCAGTCCCGATCCCAGTTCCAGCCCTAGTCCCAGTCCTAGTCCTAGTCCCAACCCTAGCCTTAGTCAAAGGCCCAGTCCGAGTCCTAGTCCCAGTCCCAGTTGCAATCGCAGTCCTAGTCGTAGTCATAGTCGTAGTCCTAGTCGCAGTCCAAATCCCAGTTCCATTCCCAGTCCCAGTCCTAGTCCNGATCCCAGTCCTGATCCTATTCTTGATCCCAGTCCCGATCTTAGCCTTCATCCCCGTCCCGATCCCAGTCTCGATCCCAGTCCCGATCGTTGTCCCAATCCCATTCCCAATCCCAGTCCCGATCCTAGTCTCGATCCCAGTCTCGATCCCAGTCCCGATCCGAGTCTCGATCGGAGTCCAGTTCCCATTCCCGATCCCAGTCTCAATCCCACTCCCTCCCAGTCCGGATCCCTGTCCAGTTCCTAGTCCCAATCCCAGTTCCGATCTCAGTCTTGATCCACGTCCGATCCCAGTCTTGATCCTAGTCCCGATCCCAGTCCCGATCCCAGTCTAGATCCCAGTCCCAATCTTAGTCCCGATCCGAGTCCGGATCCCAGTCCCGATCATAGTCCCGATCCCAGTCCCGATCCTAGTCCCGATCCCAGTCCCGATCCCAGTCTAGATCCCAGTCCCAATCTTAGTCCCGATCCGAGTCCGGATCCCAGTCCCGATCATAGTCCCGATCCCAGTCCCGGACCCAGCCCCGATCCCAGCCTTGATCCCAGTCTTGATCCTAGTCCCGATCCCTGTCTAGATCCCAGTCTCGATCCCAGTCCCGATCCCAGTCCTGATCATGGTCCGGATCCCAATCCCGATCCCAGTCCCGATCCGAGTCCCGATCCAAGTCCGGATCCAAGTCCCTATCCCAGTCCCCATCCAAGTCCTGATCCCTGTCCCGATCCTAGTGCCGATCCTAGTCCCGATCCCGATCCCAGTCTCGATCCCAGTCTGGATCCCTGTCCTGATCCCAGTCCCAATCCCAGTCCCGGTCCCTGTCCTCATCCCAGTCCCGATCCCAATCCCGATCCCTGTTGGAACCTAGTCCGCATCCCAGTCCCGATCCCAGTTCCAATCCCAGTTCCCATCCTAGTCCCGATCCCAGTCCCGATCCTAGTCCCAATCCCACTCCCATACCCAGTCCCGATCCCAGCCCCGAACCCTATATCGAGCCTTATCCTGATCCCAGTCCCGATTCCAGTCTCGATCCCAGACCCGATCCCAGTCCCAATCCTAGTCTCAATCCAAGTCCCGATCCCCGTCTCATCCCAGTCCCGATCCCAGTTCCAGCCCTAGTCCCAGTCCTAGTCCTAGTCCCAACCCTAGCCTTAGTCAAAGGCCCAGTCCGAGTCCTAGTCCCAGTCCCAGTTGCAATCGCAGTCCTAGTCGTAGTCCTAGTCGTAGTCCTAGTCGCAGTCCCAGTCCCAGTTCCATTCCCAGTCCCAGTCCTAGTCCCAGTCCCAGTCCCAGTCCCACTCCCAATCCCAGTCCCGATCCCAATCGCGATCCTAGTTCCGATCCCCGTCCTGATTCCTGTCTCGATCCTATTCCCGATCCCAGTCGTGATCCAAGTCTCGGTCCAAGTCCCGGTCCCAGTCACGATCCCATTCCTAGTCCCAATCCCGGTCCCAGTACCGGTCCCCGTCCCAATCCTTGTCCCGATCCCCGTCCCGATCCCAGTCCCGATCCCAGTCCCGATCACACTCCCGATCCCAACCCCGATCCCAGTTCTGATCCCAGTCCCGATCCCATTCCTAGTCCCAGTCCCAGTCCCAGTCCCAGCCCCCGTCCCAGTCCAAGTCTCAGTCCCAGTCTCAGTCCCAGTCTCAGTCCCAGTCTCAGTCCCAGTCTCAGTCCCAGTCTCAGTCCCAGTCTCAGTCCCAGTCTCAGTCCCAGTCTCAGTCCCAGTCTCAGTCCCAGTCTCAGTCCCAGTCTCAGTCCCAGTCTCAGTCCCAGTCTCAGTCCCAGTCTCAGTCCCAGTCTCAGTCCCAGTCTCAGTCCCAGTCTCAGTCCCAGTCTCAGTCCCAGTCTCAGTCCCAGTCTCAGTCCCAGTCTCAGTCCCAGTCTCAGTCCCAGTCTCAGTCCCAGTCTCAGTCCCAGTCTCAGTCCCAGTCTCAGTCCCAGTCTCAGTCCCAGTCTCAGTCCCAGTCTCAGTCCCAGTCTCAGTCCCAGTCTCAGTCCCAGTTAAGTCCCAGTCCCACTCCCCGTCCCAGTCCCAGTCCCAGACCCAGTCCTAGTCCTAGTCCCAGTCCCGGTCCCAGTCCCGATCCCCGTCTTGATCCCTGTCCCGATCCCACACTCAATCCCAATCCCAATGCTAGTCCCGATCCCTCTCCCAAACTCAAGCCCGATCCGTGTCTGATCATAGTCCTCATCCCCGTCCTAGTCCTTGTCCTAGTCCTAGTCCCAGTCCCAGTCCCAATCCCCTTCCCAGTCCCAGTCCCAGTCCCAGCCAGCGTCGCACTCCCATTCGTAGTCCCAATCACAGTCCCGGTCGCAGTCCGAGTCCCAGTCCCAGTCCCAGACCCAGTCGTAGTCCTAGTCCCAGTCCCAATCTCGATCCCAGTCTTGATTCCAGTCCCGATCCCAGTCCCGATCCCAGTCTCGGTCCCAAACCCGATCCCAGTCCTGATCCCAACCCTAATCCCAGTCGCGATGCTAGTCCCGATCCCAGTCACGATCCTAGTCCCGATCCCCGTCCCCATCTTGGTCCCGATCCCAGTCCCGATCCGAGTCCGGATCCCAGTCCTGATCCCAGTCCATATCTCAGTCCCGATCCCAGTCCTGATCTTTGTCCCGATTCTAGTATCGATCCGAGTGCCGATCCCAATCCCTATCCCAGTCATGATCCCAGTCCCGATGCAAGTCGTGGTCCCAGTCCCGATCCCAGTCCCGATCCTAGTCTCGATCCGAGTCCTGATCCCTGTCCGGATCCCAGTCCTGATCCTAGTCCCGATCCTAGTCTCGATCCGAGTCCTGATCCCTGTCCGGATCCCAGTCCTGATCCGAGTCCCGATCCCAGTCCCGATCCGCGTCTTGATCCCTGTCCCGATCCCAGTCCTCATACTAGTCCCGATTATAGTCCCAATCATATTCTTGATCCCAGTCCTGATCCTAGTCGCGATCTCCGTCCCGATCCCAGTCCCGATCCTTGTCCCGATCCCAGTCTCAATCCCAGTCCCGAATCAACCTGATCCGAGTCCCGATCCTAGTCTCGATCCGAGTCCTGATCCCTGTCCGGATCCCAGTCCTGATCCGAGTCCCGATCCCAGTCCCGATCCGCGTCTTGATCCCTGTCCCGATCCCAGTCCTCATACTAGTCCCGATTATAGTCCCAATCATATTCTTGATCCCAGTCCTGATCCTAGTCGCGATCTCCGTCCCGATCCCAGTCCCGATCCTTGTCCCGATCCCAGTCTCAATCCCAGTCCCGAATCAACCTGATCCGAGTCCCGATCCTAGTCTCGATCCGAGTCCTGATCCCTGTCCGGATCCCAGTCCTGATCCGAGTCCCGATCCCAGTCCCGATCCGCGTCTTGATCCCTGTCCCGATCCCAGTCCTCATACTAGTCCCGATTATAGTCCCAATCATATTCTTGATCCCAGTCCTGATCCTAGTCGCGATCTCCGTCCCGATCCCAGTCCCGATCCTTGTCCCGATCCCAGTCTCAATCCCAGTCCCGAATCAACCTGATCCGAGTCCCGATCCTAGTCTCGATCCGAGTCCTGATCCCTGTCCGGATCCCAGTCCTGATCCGAGTCCCGATCCCAGTCCCGATCCGCGTCTTGATCCCTGTCCCGATCCCAGTCCTCATACTAGTCCCGATTATAGTCCCAATCATATTCTTGATCCCAGTCCTGATCCTAGTCGCGATCTCCGTCCCGATCCCAGTCCCGATCCTTGTCCCGATCCCAGTCTCAATCCCAGTCCCGAATCAACCTGATCCGAGTCCCGATCCTAGTCTCGATCCGAGTCCTGATCCCTGTCCGGATCCCAGTCCTGATCCGAGTCCCGATCCCAGTCCCGATCCGCGTCTTGATCCCTGTCCCGATCCCAGTCCTCATACTAGTCCCGATTATAGTCCCAATCATATTCTTGATCCCAGTCCTGATCCTAGTCGCGATCTCCGTCCCGATCCCAGTCCCGATCCTTGTCCCGATCCCAGTCTCAATCCCAGTCCCGAATCAACCTGATCCGAGTCCCGATCCTAGTCTCGATCCGAGTCCTGATCCCTGTCCGGATCCCAGTCCTGATCCGAGTCCCGATCCCAGTCCCGATCCGCGTCTTGATCCCTGTCCCGATCCCAGTCCTCATACTAGTCCCGATTATAGTCCCAATCATATTCTTGATCCCAGTCCTGATCCTAGTCGCGATCTCCGTCCCGATCCCAGTCCCGATCCTTGTCCCGATCCCAGTCTCAATCCCAGTCCCGAATCAACCTGATCCGAGTCCCGATCCTAGTCTCGATCCGAGTCCTGATCCCTGTCCGGATCCCAGTCCTGATCCGAGTCCCGATCCCAGTCCCGATCCGCGTCTTGATCCCTGTCCCGATCCCAGTCCTCATACTAGTCCCGATTATAGTCCCAATCATATTCTTGATCCCAGTCCTGATCCTAGTCGCGATCTCCGTCCCGATCCCAGTCCCGATCCTTGTCCCGATCCCAGTCTCAATCCCAGTCCCGAATCAACCTGATCCGAGTCCCGATCCTAGTCTCGATCCGAGTCCTGATCCCTGTCCGGATCCCAGTCCTGATCCGAGTCCCGATCCCAGTCCCGATCCGCGTCTTGATCCCTGTCCCGATCCCAGTCCTCATACTAGTCCCGATTATAGTCCCAATCATATTCTTGATCCCAGTCCTGATCCTAGTCGCGATCTCCGTCCCGATCCCAGTCCCGATCCTTGTCCCGATCCCAGTCTCAATCCCAGTCCCGAATCAACCTGATCCGAGTCCCGATCCTAGTCTCGATCCGAGTCCTGATCCCTGTCCGGATCCCAGTCCTGATCCGAGTCCCGATCCCAGTCCCGATCCGCGTCTTGATCCCTGTCCCGATCCCAGTCCTCATACTAGTCCCGATTATAGTCCCAATCATATTCTTGATCCCAGTCCTGATCCTAGTCGCGATCTCCGTCCCGATCCCAGTCCCGATCCTTGTCCCGATCCCAGTCTCAATCCCAGTCCCGAATCAACCTGATCCGAGTCCCGATCCTAGTCTCGATCCGAGTCCTGATCCCTGTCCGGATCCCAGTCCTGATCCGAGTCCCGATCCCAGTCCCGATCCGCGTCTTGATCCCTGTCCCGATCCCAGTCCTCATACTAGTCCCGATTATAGTCCCAATCATATTCTTGATCCCAGTCCTGATCCTAGTCGCGATCTCCGTCCCGATCCCAGTCCCGATCCTTGTCCCGATCCCAGTCTCAATCCCAGTCCCGAATCAACCTGATCCGAGTCCCGATCCTAGTCTCGATCCGAGTCCTGATCCCTGTCCGGATCCCAGTCCTGATCCGAGTCCCGATCCCAGTCCCGATCCGCGTCTTGATCCCTGTCCCGATCCCAGTCCTCATACTAGTCCCGATTATAGTCCCAATCATATTCTTGATCCCAGTCCTGATCCTAGTCGCGATCTCCGTCCCGATCCCAGTCCCGATCCTTGTCCCGATCCCAGTCTCAATCCCAGTCCCGAATCAACCTGATCCGAGTCCCGATCCTAGTCTCGATCCGAGTCCTGATCCCTGTCCGGATCCCAGTCCTGATCCGAGTCCCGATCCCAGTCCCGATCCGCGTCTTGATCCCTGTCCCGATCCCAGTCCTCATACTAGTCCCGATTATAGTCCCAATCATATTCTTGATCCCAGTCCTGATCCTAGTCGCGATCTCCGTCCCGATCCCAGTCCCGATCCTTGTCCCGATCCCAGTCTCAATCCCAGTCCCGAATCAACCTGATCCGAGTCCCGATCCTAGTCTCGATCCGAGTCCTGATCCCTGTCCGGATCCCAGTCCTGATCCGAGTCCCGATCCCAGTCCCGATCCGCGTCTTGATCCCTGTCCCGATCCCAGTCCTCATACTAGTCCCGATTATAGTCCCAATCATATTCTTGATCCCAGTCCTGATCCTAGTCGCGATCTCCGTCCCGATCCCAGTCCCGATCCTTGTCCCGATCCCAGTCTCAATCCCAGTCCCGAATCAACCTGATCCGAGTCCCGATCCTAGTCTCGATCCGAGTCCTGATCCCTGTCCGGATCCCAGTCCTGATCCGAGTCCCGATCCCAGTCCCGATCCGCGTCTTGATCCCTGTCCCGATCCCACACTCAATCCCAATCCCAATGCTAGTCCCGATCCCTCTCCCAAACTCAAGCCCGATCCGTGTCTGATCATAGTCCTCATCCCCGTCCTAGTCCTTGTCCTAGTCCTAGTCCCAGTCCCAGTCCCAATCCCCGTCCCAGTCCCAGTCCCAGTCCCAGCCAGCGTCGCACTCCCATTCGTAGTCCCAATCACAGTCCCAGTCGCAGTCCGAGTCCCACTCCCAGTCCCAGACCCAGTCCTAGTCCTAGTCCCAGTCCCAATCTCGATCCCAGTCTTGATTCCAGTCCCGATCCCAGTCCCGATCCCAGTCTCGGTCCCAAACCCGATCCCAGTCCTGATCCCAACCCTAATCCCAGTCCCGATGCTAGTCCCGATCCCAGTCACGATCCTAGTCCCGATCCCTGTCCCCATCTTGGTCCCGATCCCAGTCCCGATCCGAGTCCGGATCCCAGTCCTGATCCCAGTCCATATCTCAGTCCCGATCCCAGTCCTGATCTTTGTCCCGATTCTAGTATCGATCCGAGTGCCGATCCTAATCCCTATCCCAGTCATGATCCCAGTCCCGATGCAAGTCGTGGTCCCAGTCCCGATCCCAGTCCCGATCCTAGTCTCGATCCCAGTGCCGATCCTAGTCTTGATCCCAGTCCTGATCCCTGTCCCGATCCCAGTCCTCATCCGAGTCCCGATTCTAGTCCCAATCCTATTCTTGATCCCAGTCCTGATCCTAGTCCCGATCCCAGTCCCGATCCTAGTCTTGATCCCAGTCCTGATCCCTGTCCCGATCCCAGTCCTCATCCGAGTCCCGATTCTAGTCCCAATCCTATTCTTGATCCCAGTCCTGATCCTAGTCCCGATCCCAGTCCCGATCCTAGTCTTGATCCCAGTCCTGATCCCTGTCCCGATCCCAGTCCTCATCCGAGTCCCGATTCTAGTCCCAATCCTATTCTTGATCCCAGTCCTGATCCTAGTCCCGATCCCAGTCCCGATCCTAGTCTTGATCCCAGTCCTGATCCCTGTCCCGATCCCAGTCCTCATCCGAGTCCCGATTCTAGTCCCAATCCTATTCTTGATCCCAGTCCTGATCCTAGTCCCGATCCCAGTCCCGGTCCCAGTCCCGATCCCAGCCTTGATCCCAGTCCTAATCACAGTCCCGACCCCAGTCTCGATCCTAGTCCCGATCCTAGTCCCGATCCTTGTCCCGATCTCAGTCTCGATCCGAGTCCCGATCCCACTCCCGATCCCAGTCCCAATCCCAGTCCCATCCCCAGTCCCGATCCCAGCCCTGAACCCTGTATCGAGCCTCTACCTGATCCCAGTCCTGATTCCACTCTCGATCCTAGACCCAATCCCAGTCCCGATCCTAGTCCCAATCCAAGTCCCGATCCCCGTCTCATCCCAGTCCCGATCTCGGTCCCAGCCCTAGGCCGAGTCCTAGTCCTAGTCCCAACCCTAGCCTTAGTCAAAATCCCAGTCTGAGTCCTAGTCCCAGTCCCAGTTGCAATCGCAGTCCCAGTCGTAGTCCTAGTTGTATTCCTAGTCGCAGTCCCAGTCCCAGTCCCATTCCCAGTCCCAGTCCCAGTCCCAGTCCCAGTCCCAGTCCAAGTCCCACTCCCGATCCCAGTCCCGATCCCAATCACGATCATAGTTCCGATCCCTGTCCTGATTCCTGTCTCGATCCTATTCCCGATCCTAGTCCTGATCCAAGTCCCAGTCCAAGTCCCGGTCCCAGTCCTGGTCCCATTCCTAGTCACAATCCCGGTCCCAGTACCGGTCCCCGTCCCAACCTGTCCCGGTGGCCGTCTCGATCCCAGTCCCGATCCCAGTCCCGATCACAGTCCCGATCCCAACCCCGATCCCAGTTCTGATCCCATTCCCGATGCAGGTCCCGATCCCAGCCCCGATCTCAGTAACGATCCCAGCCCAAATCCGAGTCCCGGTCCAGGTCTCGATCCAAGTCCCGTTCCGAGTCCTGGTCCCAGGCTCGATCCCAGTCCTGATCCAAGTCCTGATCGGAGTCACGATCCTAATCCTGATCCAAGTCTCGATCCCAGTCCCGATCCCAATCTCGATCCTAGTCCCAATCATAGTCCTGATCCCAGTCCCGACCCCAGTCCCCATCCAAGTCCTGATCCCAGTCCCGATCCCAATCTCGATCCTAGTCCCAATCATAGTCCTGATCCCAGTCCCGACCCCAGTCCCCATCCAAGTCCTGATCCTAGTTCACATCCCTGTCCCGAACCCAGTCCCGATCCCAGTCCCAATCCCAGTCCTGATCCCTGTCCCGATCCAAGTCCCGATCCCAGTCTGGATCCCAGACCCGATCCCAGTCCCGATCCCAGTCTCAATCCCACTCCCGATCCCAGTCTTGATCCCAGCCCCAATTCCTGTCCCGATGCTAGTCCCGATCCCAGTCACGATCCGAGTCCCGATCACCGTCTCGATTTTAGTCCCGATCCCAGTCAGGATCCCAATTATGCCTCGGTCCCAGTCGCAGTCCCAATCCCAACCCTAGTCCCAGTCTTAGTCTCAGTCCCAGTCTCAGTCCCAGTTAAGTCCCAGTCCCACTCCCCGTCCCAGTCCCAGTCCCAGTCCCATACCCAGTCCTAGTCGTTGTCCTAGTCCTTATTCGAATCCTAGTCCCCGTCCCTGTCCCCATTATAGTCCTAGTCTTAGTGCCAGTCCCAGCCCCTGTCCCAGTCCCGATCCCAGTCCCGATCACAGTCCTCATCCCAGTCCTGATCCCAATCCCTATCCTAGTTCCAATCCCTGTCCCGATCCCAGTCCCGATCCCAGTCCCGATCCGCGTCTTGATACCAGTCCTTATCCCACACTCAATCCCAGTCCCAATGCTAGTCCCGATCCCTCTCCCAAACTCAGGCCCGATCCATGTCTGATCACAGTCCTCATCCCCGTCCCGGTCCTTGTCCTAGTCCTAGTCCCAGTCCCAGGCCCAATCCCCGTCCTAGTCCCGGTCCCAGTCCCATCCGGAGTCGCAGTCCCAGTCATAATCCCAATCGCAGTCCTGGTCGCATTCCGAGTCCCAGTCCCAGTTCCAGACCCAGTCCTAGTCCTAGTCCCAGTCCTAGTCTCGATCCCAGTCTTGATTCCAATCCCGATCCCAGTCCCGATCCCAGTCCCGATCCTAGTCTCGATCCCAGTCTTGATTCCAATCCCGATCCCAGTCCCGATCCCAGTCCCGATCCCACTCCCGATCCCAGTCCTGATCCCAACCCTGATCCCAGTCCTGATGATAGTCCCGATCCCAGTCACGATCCTAGTCCCGAACCCCGTCCCCATCTTGGTCCCGATCCAAGTCAGATCCTAGTCCCGATCCGAGTCCGGTTCCCAGTCCTGATCCCATTCCATATCTCAGTCCCGATCCCAGTCCTGCTCCTAGTCCCGATCCTAGTCCCGATCCCAGTGCCGATCCCAATCCCTATCCCAGTCATGATCCCAGTCCCGATCCTAGTCTCGATCCCAGTCCCGATCCTAGTCCCGATCCTAGTCCCGATCCCAGTGCCGATCCCAATCCCTATCCCAGTCATGATCCCAGTCCCGATCCTAGTCTCGATCCCAGTCCCGATCCTAGTCTCGATCCGAGTCCTGATCCCTGTCCGGATCCCAGTCCTGATCCCAGTCCCGATTCCAGTCCCAATCCCATTCCTGATCCCAGTCTTGATCCTAGTCCCGATCCTAGTCTCGATCCTTGTCCGATCTGAGACTCGATCAGAGTCCCGTTCCCAGTCCCGATCCCAGTCTCAATCCCAGTCCCGAATCAACCTGATCCGAGTCCCGATCCTAGTCTCGATCCCGGTCCCGATCTTAGTCTTCATCCCCGTCCCGATCCCAGTCTCGATTCCAGACCCGATCCTTGTCCCAATCCCATTCCAAATCCCAGTCCTGATCCTAGTCCCGATCCCAGTCTCGATCCTAGTCCCGATCCGAGTCTCAATCCAAGTCCGGTTCCCAGTCCCGATGCCAGTCTCAATCCCAGTCCCTCCCAGTCCGGATCCCAGTCCAGATCCTAGTCCCAATCCCAGTCCCGATCTCAGTATTGATCCGCGTCTGATCCCAGTCTTGATCCCAGTCCCGATCCCAGTCCTGGTCCCAGTCTAAATCCCAGTCCCAATCTTAGTCCCGATCCCAGTCCGGATCCCAGTCCCGATCATAGTCCCGATCCCAGTCCCGATCCCAGTCCTGGTCCCAGTCTAAATCCCAGTCCCAATCTTAGTCCCGATCCCAGTCCGGATCCCAGTCCCGATCATAGTCCCGATCCCAGTCCTGGGCTATGCCCCGATCCCAGCCTTGATCCCAGTCTTGATCCCAGTCCCGACCCTTGTCTATATCCCAGTCCCGATCCCAGTCCCGATCCCAATCCTGATCCCAGTCCGGATCCCAGTCCCGATCCTAGTCCCGATCCCAGTCCTGGGCCAAGCCCCGATCCCAGCCTTGATCCCAGTCTTGATCCCAGTCCCGACCCTTGTCTATATCCCAGTCCCGATCCCAGTCCCGATCCCAATCCTGATCCCAGTCCGGATCCCAGTCCCGATCCGAGTCCCGGTCCCAGTCCCGATCCAAGTCCGGATCCAAGTCCCGATCCCAGTCCCCATCCAAGTCCTGATCCCAATCCCGATCCCACTGCCGATCCCAGTCCCGATCCGGATCCCAGTCTCGATCCCAGTCTGGATCCCCGTCCAGATCCCAGTCCCAATCCCAGTCCCGATCCCTGTCCTCATCCCAGTCCCGATCCCAATCCCGATCCCTCTTGGATCCTAGTCTGCATCCCAATCCCGATCCCAGTTCCAATCCCAGTTCCCATCGTAGTCCCGATCCTAGCCCCGATCCCAGTCCCGATCCCAATCCCGATCCCAGTTCCAATCCCAGTTCCCATCGTAGTCCCGATCCTAGCCCCGATCCCAGTCCCAATCCCAGTCCCATACCCAGTCCCGATCCTAGCCCCGAACCCATTATCGAGCCTTGTCCTAATCCCAGTCCCGATTCCACTCTCGATCCCAGACCCAATCCGAGTCCCGATCCTAGTCCCAATCCAAGTCCCGATCCCCGTCTCATCCCTGTCCCGATCCCAGTCCCGGCCCTAGTCCCAGTCCTAGTCCTAGTCCCAACCCTAGCCTTAGTCAAAGTCCTTGTCCGAGTCCTAGTCCCAGTCCCAGTTGCAATCGCAGTCCCAGTCGTAGTCCTAGTCGTAGTCATAGTCGTAGTCCCAGTCCCAGTCCCATTCCCAGTCCCAGTCCCAGTCCCAGTCCCAGTCCCACTCCCGATCCCAGTTCCGATCCCAATCGCGATCCTAGTTCCGATCCCCATCCTGATTCCTGTCTCGATCCTATTCCCGATCCCAGTCCTGATCCAAGTCCCGGTCCAAGTCCCGGTCCCAGTCCCGGTCCGATTCCTTTTCCCAATCCCGGTCCCAGTACCGGTCCCCGTCTTAATCCCTGTCCCGATCCCCGTCCCGATCCCAGTCCCGATCCCAGTCCCGATCACAGTCCGGATCCCAACCCCGATCCCAGTTCTGATTCCACTCCCGATGCCAGTCCCGATCCCAGCCCCGATCCGAGTAACGATCCCAGCCCAGATCCGAGTCCTGATCTAGGTCTCGATCCAAGTCACGTTCCGAGTCCTGATCCCAGGCTCGATCCCAGTCCTGATCCCAGTCCTGATCCGAGTCTTGATCCTAATTCCGATCCAAGTCCCGATCCCAGTCCCGATTCCAGTCCTGATCCCAGTCCCAATCCCAATCTTGATCCTAGTCGCAATCTTAGTCCTGATCCCAGTCCTGATCCGAGTCTTGATCCTAATCCCGATCCAAGTCCCGTTCCCAGTCCCGATCCCAGTCCTGATCTCTGTCCTGATCCATGTCCCGATCCCAGTCTGGATCCCAGACCCTATCCCAGTCCCGATCCCAGTCTCGATCCCACTCCCGATCCCAGTCTTGATCCCAGCCCCAATCCCACTCCCGATCCTAGTCCCGATCCCAGTCACGATCGGAGTCCCGATCACCGTCTCGATTTTAGTCCCGATCCTAGTCAGGATCCCAATTATGTCTCGGTCCCAGTCCTAGTCCCAGTCCCAGCCCCAGTCCTAGTCCCAATCTGAGTCCCAGTCTCAGTCCCAGTTAAGTCCCAGTCCAACTCCCTGTCCCAGTCCCAGTCCTTGAATCTGACCCAGTCCCAGTCGTTGTCCTAGTCCTTATTCGAATCCTAGACCCCGTCCCTGTCCCTATCCTAGTCCTAGTCTTAGTCCCAGTCCCAGTCCCTGTCCCAGTCCTGATCCCAATCCCGATCACAGTCCTCATCCTAGTCCTGATCCCAGTCCCGATCCCAGTCCCAATCCCTGTCCCGATCCTAGTCCTGATCCCAGTCTCGATCCGGGTCTTGATCCCAGTCCTGATCCCACACTCAATCCCAGTCCCGATGCTAATCCCGATCCCTCTCCCAAACTCAGGCCCGATCCGTGTCTGATCACAGTCCTCATCCCCGTCCCGGTCCTTGTCCTAGTCCTAGTCCCAGTCCCCTCCCAACCTCGTCCCAGTCCCAGTCCCAGTCCCAATCCCAGTCCCAGCCGGAGTCGCAGTCCCAGTCGTAGTCCCAATCGCAGTCTCAGTCGCAGTCCTAGTCCCAGTCCCAGTCCCAGACCCAGTCCTAGTCCTAGTCCCAGTCCCAATCTCGATCCCAGTCTTGATTCCAGTCCCGATCCCAGTCCCGATCCCACTCCCGATCCCCGTCCCGATCCCAGTCCCGATCCCAACCCTGATCCCAGTCCCGATGCTAGTCCCGATCCCAGTCACGATCCTTGTCCCGATCCCCGTCCCCATCTTGCTCCCGATCCCTGTCAGGATCCCAGTCCCGATTCGAGTCCGGATCCCAGTCCTGATCCCAGTCCATATCTCAGTCCCGATCCCAGTCCTGATCCCAGTCTCGATCCCAGTCCCGATCCCCGTCCCCATCTTGCTCCCGATCCCTGTCAGGATCCCAGTCCCGATTCGAGTCCGGATCCCAGTCCTGATCCCAGTCCATATCTCAGTCCCGATCCCAGTCCTGATCCTAGTCCCAATCCTAGTCGCGATCCCAGTGCCGATCCCAATCCCTATCCTAGTCATGATCCCAGTCCCAATCCAAGTCCTGATCCCAGTCCCGATCCCAGTCCCGATCCTAGTCTCGATCCCAGTGCCGATCCTAGTCTCGATCCCAGTCCCGATCCCTGTTCCGATCCCAGTCCTGATCCCAGTCCTGATTCCAGTCCCAATCCCATTCCCGCTCCCAGTCCTGATCCTAGTCCCGATCCTAGTCTCGATCCTTGTCCCGATCCGACTCTCAATCCGAGCCTCGTTCCCAGTCCCGATCCCAGTCTCAATCCCAGTCCCGATCCCACCCGATCCCAGTCCCGATCCTAGTCTCGATCCCAGTCCCGATGTTAGTCTTCATCCCAGTCCCGATCCCAGTCTCGATCCCAGTCCCGATCCTTGTCCCCATCCCATTCCCAATCCCAGTCCTGTTCCTAGTCCCGATCCCAGTCTCGATCCTAGTCCCCATCCGAGTCTTGATCCGAGTCCCGTTCCTAGTCCCCATCCCAGTCTCAATCCCAGTCCCTCCTAGTCCGGATCCTAGTCTAGATCCTAGTCCCAATCCTAGTCCCGATCTCAGTCTTGATCCGCGTCCGATCCCAGTCTTGATCCCATTCCGGATCCCAGTCCCGATCCCAGTCTAGATCCCAGTCCCAATCCCATTCCCGATCCCAGTCCCGATCCCAGTCCCGATCCCAGTCCCGATCCCAGTCCCGA
>SZWC01012870.1:22107-32563 GCA_023375785.1 Penium margaritaceum | reverse complement strand
CCCCCCCCCCCCCCCCCCCCCCCCGTTGGTAAGAGTGGATTGGGGAAGTGTATCTGGTCAGTGTATCCGGTCTACGTGATCGACAAAAAATAAAATACATTAATGTACATGATATCACTGATCGTCGATTACCGACGATCGACGAAACTGGTCTGTCAAAAACCAATGGACTTCGAAGACACGAGTGTATTCCTTTTTGTCCATCGCACGAATAAAGATACACTGACCAGCTACACTTGTCCAATACACTCTAGCCTTTGGGGGGGGGGGTGAGCGACGGGTCTGACAGGGGGGGATCGGTGCGTGTTAGTTTTCATTCTACATCTGAAGTCGTTGATCGTCGATCATCGATCGTGACATATCGACGGTCGACGAGCAGACACACACTAGTGTACAGTATTTTTTTCTCATCACATAAAATAAATACACCCCCCAGCTATACTTCGCTAATACATTCTACCCTTTTGGAGGGGGATCGGATCCCGTGATGACTCCCCTCTCTCCCAAAAGTTAAGTTGTATTGGTGGAGTGTATAGATTCCATGTATCTCATGGACACGTAGAAACTTACACCAGTGTGCAAGATACACCAGTGCACAGAAATAGTTGCACTACAATACACGCACCGGGGAAAATGATCGAATACAATCGAGGGTTTCGGATTGGGGGGGGGGACGAGTTCGGTAGTTTGTCGCGGATAGGAACACAATCGAGTAATAGCAAAACTACTCTCAACATAAAATCAATTCTCGTTCGAGGTCACAAATAGAAGGTAAACATCGTATTTACAAATAGGTCCACCCCGAATGTTTCAGGACATATGTACGTCAATGGTACATTTCACCCACACTGTCATATCCTTTTCATCTGTTGTTAAGTTATAACATGCAATTCCCAAGACACAGGTACCATGTCCATTGTTTTCCATGTGAACACAGGACCATTTAACCTTAAGACAATTTCGTGGAAATTATCCAAATCTATGTACCTAATACACTCGATGTGGCGTGTATAAAATAGGGACGATTTACTATACCTCCCAAAAGGAATTGGTATGCTACAGGGGGTGAAATGTGATAGGGATTTCTATGAAACAGGGATTGCTAAAGGACTGGAGGTAACATTCCACAAGGGGTAGATGAGCAATAGTAGTGTAAATTTTCATAGGGAGTGAAGTACGGTGCGGTGTGATATACAACATAACTTGATATGTACCAAGGGTTGCCATGCGATAGAGGTACCAAACTAGTATCTAAAAGGTATTTTAATTATTTTTTCAGTGTGTTTTTGGCTTTGTCCACAATTAGGTAGCGTACTTTTGTTCTTGTCCCTATTTCATGTTACACGTATTTTTCTTGATTTGTTCCTTACCACGGTGGTGTGTGTGGGACACGTCCCATGCTTTTCGTTTCACCTTGTGATGTAACACTGACGGTGTAGCAACATCACTGCATGCGGGGCGTCAATTCCAGTCGCGGAAATTTGAAACTCCAAACGTCAAACTTCGAAGTTCACGATGTAGGGACACGGCCAGGGTCGAGCCCATGAAAAAAAGAGTGTCCTCGTGTCTAATAGAATTCCACTAATCTGTCCTTATGCATAATAATCCTTCCTCCACAACTTTTTTTCTTCATATTTTCCACCCTTTCCCTCAACCTTTTACATACTAGTACAGTAATATCCAAAAGGAATTGGCACGGTACAGGGGATGAAATGTGAAAGGGATTCACATGCTACAGGGGTTGGTAAAAGACTAGAGGTCATATGCTACAAGGGGTTGATATGCAATAAGATGTGAAAAAGAACTGGTATGCTATAGGAGATGAAATAAAAGAGGGAATCATGTGTGATAGGCATTGAGGGCATGTTTCACAAGGAGAAGGTCTTAAATAGGGTGTGTTTTTTTTTATAGTGGGTGGTATGGAACATGGATTGATATGTACCAAGAGTTGCTATCTGAAAGAGGTTGATGTCTTGAAGGAATTGGTATGCTACCGGAGATGAAATGTGAGAGGGGTTTATGTGCGACAGGGATTGGCAAAGGACTGGAGGCCAAATGCTACAAGGGATTAACATGAAATAGGTTGTGGTTTTTTATTAGGGGTGGAGTGTAATAGGGGGTGATATGCATCATGAACTGAAACGTATCAGGGGTTTGTATGCAACAAGTGATATGTGACAGGGATTACTAAGTGACACTAGATGACATGCGACAATAATTTTAATGCAATAGGGATTGGTATAGAATAGGGGGCAAAATGGTACGGGAGTGAATATTTCACAATAGTGGATATGCAACATCGGGATATGCGAGGGAGGGGGGGGTGATATGCGTCATGCGTTGATGTGAAATAGAGGTTTATATGTAACAAGAGTTGATATGCGACAGTTATTGGTTTGAAATAGTGGCTAATATATGACATGGAATGATATGGGTTGAGGTTTGAAATGTGATAGAAGTTGATGTGTGACATGGGTTGATATGTAACGGAGTTTTAAATACAACAATACAATCCCTATCACAACTCAATCCCTGCCAAAAACCTTGAGTATCCTCTTGATTATCGATCCTTGTTGAATGCCAACCCCGAAGGCATATCAAACCATGTTGTACATCAACCCCTGACACATATCACACCATTGGGTATCGAGCCATGTGGCATATCAATATATGCAATAGGGATTAACATACAATGTGGGTTGATGTGTGACATTGTTTGCATGCAATGGGGGTTGATATCCCAAGGTGGGTGATATGCGATAGGGGTTGATGTATGACGGGGGGTTGCTATGCGACAAAGGTTGACCTACAAAAGAACTTCGTATGCTATAGAGGATGACATATGAGAGGGGTTCATATGCGACAACTGTTGGTAAATGATTGGACGCCATATGCCACAAGATGTAGATATGCAATAGGGGCACAATCTTTGATATGGGTGGAGTGTAATAGTGGGTGACATACAACATGAATTGATATGTAACAGGAGATGATATGCAACAAGTAACATATGACAGAGAGTACTGTGTCAAACTATATGCAATAGTAGTTTAGATGCAAAAGGGATTGATATGCAACAGGGGATAACATGCAAAAGGGGGTCATGTGCAATTGGAGTTGACATTTGATAGAAGCTATTACATAACAGGGATTGATACAAGACAGAGTTTTGTGTATGACACGGGTTGCTACTTGACAGGGGTTCATATATGACTAGGATTGACATGTTACATGTGTGGATATGCGATAGGGACTTAGATGGAATAGAGGTGAATGTTTAACTGAGTTTGATATGAAACCGATGTTGACATGTACCATATATTAAAATAAAATAGGGGTTGTTTAATATAGCCTTGCCATGTTGACCGGTCAAAGGAGCCACGTGGCTTGAGCAACGTCCCCTGGGACTTTGGACTGCGAGACAGAATGGCTTGAGGGTCGGAAACCCTCAAGCACCGCGGTTTTGGCCTAGTTGGTCAAGGATTCCATTGAATTTGCTACAAGGTGATATAAAATAGGGGTTATCATAGAACAAGGATTGATATGTGAATCAAACTGGTGTGCAACTAAGACTGTTATGGCACACCAATTTATGTACAAGAGGGAATTGTATGTTCCATGGGTTGATATGCGACAATAGCTGATACAAGACACGATCTCAATTGCAACATGGTTTGAGATACATGAGAGGTTTATGTGTGACAGGAGTTACTATACGATGGAGGTTAATGTGAGAACTGGGTTGGTATCCGAATGGGTTGAAACGGGACGCGTTGGATACACGACAGGGGCTTATATGAGAGACCTCACATGCATCGCTCGGCTCAAGCGCCAAGGACCCAACATATGCCTTATTCTCATTTATGACATTGTATATATGAGCTTGACTCGCTCAATGCTTGACATTGAACTACACTGAATGTATGAAACAAACTATCCGTTTGTCCCAATTCCTCGAATTGTCTAACGTCATACACCATATACCTGTGAACTACCTATGTTCCACTCAGTGTAATTATGCCCCAGATGTACACGAGTCCTTAAACGTAGTGAATGGATATTTTTATCATTACACTTGTCATCCATCACATGACGACTTTGGGGTTTTTACGTTGTTTGGCCGAGGGCGTTCGGCCAACTACCCCGACCTCCGGTATCCCATTCCAAACGTTTCTGGTAACTTCCACCACCTTCCACATGGGTCAAAAAAAATTTATAAACCATATTGATGTTTTGATATTTCTTTTACTCCTTCACGATCTTGGATTTTTTTAAAGACGTGCATCAATATTGTTGAAGCTCCTCGAATTCTCAATGGAGCTTCTTGAAGCAGCCACTCACCGTACAATCTCGCATGCATCGCTCGGCTCGAGCATCTAGGGCTCCGTGTATACCTTCCTCTCATTCCCTGAATTCCATACATGTGCTTGACTCATGCAGCACTTGTCATCTAAGTACATTTACTACTTAATATAAATTCTCCATCTGTCCCAAGTCCTCATATCATATTATCTCCCACCTTATTCCCGCAATCCAGCTACGTTCTGATCTGTGTAATACTCAGTATCAGAGTGTACCAAATCTAGAGGAAAACCAATGCATTAACTACACGGCAACAATCTCCCATGATTCCTTGGCACATCTCCATTGTGAACCGAGGGGTGACCGGCGTGACGTTCACACGTCGAGCCCTTGGGATAAACCTCCCAACCCTCGACCCCTTGGTGTGTGGGCCAACCCTTGAGATTTCGCATGACCCTCTCCGAGCAGCAAGACCACTGCTATTGACCGATGTTCCCGCCTTGCTATTCTCCCGGTGGCATTTGCACCAAGGTGCGCTACGAAAGACTTTTACGATCGAATGGACGTGTGCGAGGGAATACTTGGAACACAAGAAGAGTTGGGTAAGGAATGAATCCTTTAGAATTGATGGATCAGTACAAGGCAATGTACAGAGTCTCTGGGTAAGATTGGCTTGCCTAAAACAATCCCTATGCTTCCTTATGTACCATCCCCTATGAGCCAGCCGAGAGCCCCTCAGCGTCTCGAAGCCCTTTGATAAGGTAAAGTCATTCAAATAACACATACATCATGTAGTGCGAATCACGAGCTTTCCGATACACTAAAGAACGCCTCGATCTATGAAGAAGCGACTAAGTTATGGCCGTTTGAGTGCTCCACGAGTAACTGCCGCTGACAGCACCGCCAGCGGGGGTCACGGCCGCCCGAAGCTCCCTTGCTTGCGAATGTAGCTCCAGCCGCCATCCCGAAGTGCCCATGGACCCCAATAAACATTGCCTCGTTTACTAAGCGTCCATCCAGGGGCGCTTTGGCTGCATTGGGCAAAAAAGTCGCTCCGCCTCGTTGGGGTCGAACCGCTGCTCTCGTCCATTTTCCGGACGCGCACCACCCAAATTTGTCTGGTCGCATCTTTCTCGTCCTTGCACCAAATGACCCGGTTCTTGGACCAAACCTACGCGGTTTTTCACGCAAATTACAATCATGGCCTCAAAAAAGGTGTTTGATGCCATCAGGGTGATGAAAACACCGCCTCAACCGGCGGGTCCTATAACATTACCCTCCCCTCCGAGGCGCGCCGGCCCGGTGCGCTCATAACAGACTTGGAAGACGTCATCTGCACCACCGCCCCGGCTGTGGGGATCCAAAATTTGTGCATTCACAGGTACCTGCCCTTTGCTTTTCCAGCAATGCGCGAAATGAGCTGCACATGCATCCTACCCACCACCAACACCGGTGGAGGAGCCGTTCCCACAGCTGTATTTGTTATGATCGACCAGCACCTTCATCCACCAAGAACCTCCTTGGCCTTATGGTGCTTTTCCGCCAGTCGCAGAATCCACCGTTGCATCATGAGGAGCCGCATGACCCTCTCCTAGCGGTCAAACCACTTATAGTGACCGAGGTTACCGCCACGCAACGTCTCATCCTCATATTGCCAATGTGGCGAAGTGAGATCACGTCCCCTTCACGACCACAAGATTGCACAACCAATCCAATTCCGTACTCCAGGCATGCAACCAGTCCCGGCCAATGAGAAATACGTATTCATCCATTTGGCACGTACAAAAAACACATCGCATGCATTAACGCCCACATGGATAGGTTGATTGACAAGAGGTCTGCTACACGCCACCAATATGGACATCTGCCACAACGGCGATGCCCCTTCCAAGGTGCAATGCCAGGCCCCTCATTGCAGTCAAGTTCTCCTAGAATTTGTAACCCGCGTCACAAACCAGCAGACCATGCAGCTTCATCAGACCCGTGGAATCCCAAAACCTGAATCCCAAGAACAAGCCCCAGGAAACCCTTAGAACTGCCAGGTCCTCCTTCAACCCGCAACAGCAAACAAACAGCACCGTGGTAGGCAAAACGTCGTTCCAGCCTGGTGCTGATTTGGTGGGTGAAGGATGTAAGACAGCGAGAAATCCCTCACTGCTGCTGCCCAATGTCCTGCTTCACCTTGTGCTTGTGGCACTCCTTCCTGCGGTGACCCTCCTTGCCGCAGCACCAACACTTGGCCCTCGGTCCCCATAGCTTCCAAGCCTCGACGCTCCTCTCGGATCACATCCACTTCCATGGGTACAGCCTAGTCTGGCTGCTCCACCCAAGATCGTGTCGCTATTATGCTCTGGCTTGCATTGTATTCTACCGCATCGAAGCGTTCTGCTGCCGAAACCAGCTCTGCAAAGGTCCGCAACCCGAGCACCGCAACTTCACGTTGGACGTGCGGCTTCAGGCCGTCATGGTAGCGGTCGTACGCCTCCGCATCCAAGAGGTCGTCAATCTGTGCTGCCAAGGCCATGAAGTGTGTAGTGTAGGCCTGGATCGATCCTCCTTGCTTGACGTGCTTGGTCTTGTCACGTGCGACTCGACTGCCGTTGAGGAGGTCGAAACGCGCTTGGAGCATCGTCCCGAACTACTCCCACATCTCTGGCTTCTCCGTCAACGCCCGCACACCAAGCTGCACTTCCCACCTTAGCATTAGACTCGGCAATGGCTGAAGCCATGCCCTGGACCCCAGCCCGTCTGGCAACCCAGTGGCGTTCCGCCGGCACAATGCCGACCGACGAACGCGTACCGCCCAACCTTGTCCGGTCGTATCTTTCTCGTCCTTGCACCGAATGACCTGGTTCTTGGGCCAAACCTACACGGTTTTTCACATAGAATACAATCATGGCCTCAAAGGCGAGCCACAAAGGCGACACATGCTTGCGACTTATCAAGCCATGACAAGTCGACATGACCTATATAGACAGCTGCGAAGATTGTGGACGGACTAGTATCGTCACGTGCAATGAATGACGAAGGACTCGGAAGCACATTGCGCTCCACCGCCACCATCACGACTGCATGATGCGAACTCAACAAACCCAACAGTGAGATCCCTCAGCTCACTCAAAGCACTCGCACCTCCCTGGGTGGTGAGTCGTAGGAGCCAGTGGAGCTCGACGATGTTCTAGGCCTGCGACGTGAGTTGCTACTCCAAAGGTGACAGGGCACCGACATCGTTTGTGGCTGCATCTACTACTGACATGGGTGGCGTGTTGATCGCTGCTATGGAGTGCACAGAGGAGCACTCACGCTGATCTAATTCTCTTTGTAGGCCTTGCGGAATCTTTGTCCAGTTCTTCGAAAGCTTGCACTCTGTGTAGCGGTGCACTCCCCCATAGTTGTAGCACTTCCACTGTCGCCCCTGGGTTGGCTTTGGAGTACCATAGTGATCTTTGTATTCGTTCAAAATATTTATTTTAAATTCGCCCACGTTCATGAACATAATTATGGGTTGTTTGGGCGAATTCCTCTCCTAATTATGAAATTTGCACTTCAATACACACAAAAATCAAAAACGTCGGCCGACGTAACGCGATTCTTCGGGAGCTCACATTTGGCTGTCGACATCATGCTTGTGTGCGATCTGGCACATTCGGAGGTGTCGGTGATCGCTGCATTGATATGTCAGAGGGCGCCAACAGTGGAGCTACGTCAATCGGACGCAACTCCACTATGCGCACTCGAATCGTCGAGTTCTGACGTAGCGATTTTTTAGGAAGGCCTTAAGCAGAGAGGGGTATGAACAGGACCATGGGCGAATTATCAAACCAGGTAAGAAAATGGAGACGTCATGGTAGAATCAACAATAAAATTATTTGAGGCTCAAAATTGGGCAAATTCAAGGATCACTTAATTCGTTTCTTAAAAGTGAACGAATGCAAGGATCACTACGGTATCTTGTCCCTTGCCATCCTTACCGCCCTGCCTGTTGTTCCTCCTCTTCTTCCCTTGAATCGCTCCCGATGTGCCAGTTGCTGCTATAGTTGCCATTGTCAACTGCGATGACTGGTGAAGGAGGAGGAGACAATGCGTGCTACCTGGCCTGCTGCGATGACTATGGCTAACGCACCATGATGGGCGTCGTTTGCTGCTTTAAATCCTGCCATGTGTAGAAAATTCTCGATGGCCCATGAGAGTAGAAAGCCTTTATCGGCCATCTCCTGAAGAATCTTTAGGCTGAAGTTGTCGAAGGTTTTTGCGTACCCACGCCCAACACCAATTCGGATGGTGTTGAATGCCATGGGTTGAGTCTTTCCAAGGGCCCTATACCGCCGCATCACCTGTCGCCAATAGTCAATTGGCGTCTCATGTACATCTTGACATAGAGAGTTAAAGTCCGAGAGACGTTGTGACGTTGTTGCCATGGTCGCACCTTCGAACAGAGTGGATGCCATTTTCCAGGCATTGTGTGGGTTAGCCCAAGTACCGATGCGGGGATCACCATGGAAGGGTTTGAAGTCGAGAGTGTACTCCTCTGGGACTGCCTTGAGGAGATCGGAGGTGGCGCATGCGGAGGTTTTTGTCTACTGGGGATCTGTAGTCTGGTATGGACTGGTATAGTATGGGAACACCCCCTCGTTGACTGCCCACATGTGGAACCGTGGCTCCCAGGTGGTGTAGCTATCCTTCTGCGAGTAATTGAGAGGGTCGGTATCAAACCACGTGGGAGGCTTCGTCGTTAGCAGAGCTGTAGTGACAGGGTGCTCGAATGATGGGGACAAGGGCTCTTCCCTCAGTCCCAGGCTCATGCGGAGCACTTGGTCCTCCAAGGAGGCTAGGTCTATGACCCTGAGCATGTCGCTTGGGTGTGCTTTGCCACTCGGTGTTGCGATATGGGCCGAGCGTGTCTGACGTCATTTTTCTAGTTGTGCGAGGCGTAGGCATAGCATGCCTTCCTCGTCATTGGCGTCTGAATCCGACTCAAGAATGTTATTGGACGGCTCAGTAGTAAATGCTCCTAGGGCTGCATTGATGTCAGTTGCAAATGCACTCTCAACTGTCATCTTACCCTTGCACACGGCATCACATAGCTGCTTCTACTACTACTGTTGCTACCACTATTGTTACTACTGCTACAACTGCTATTGTTGTTGTGGCTGGACTGCATCCCGAAACAGCTTGAGCAGGTCAGCCATCTGTTTGGCCGTCTTCTTAGTGTGTTGAGCCTAGTGCTCACATAGCTCGTGCAGGCCACGTGCGAGCAAGCTTGGGCTAGACGGGGATTCATCTTGCGTCATAACCAGTGTGCTACCAACCACGCCAGAGACGGCAACACCAGCATACGTAGTGGAGTTGGTACTGCTGACTCCGACGGTCGCATCCTCTGGCATGGAGCATGGTGGAGTGGCACAAGTTGTACGTCGCTGGCATTGCTGTTGGGTGACAATCGTTGTCGGAAACATTTGGTAGTGTTTACCCTGTCCCAGTGGGTGTGGGAAAATATCAAGTCCCTTTTCAGCGTGGAAGCCGTCGATAGACCCTCCTCCCACGCTACTAAAACATCTCGGCAGTATTTCCCTTGCAAAAGTGGGGATGGGAAGTCTGGGGGAGGCTGTAGAGAATGGATGTGGATACCTGAATCCCCCCCATCCAGCCCAGGAGTAGAGGGGAGCCCAAAAATCAAGGGAGAATGGAATATCACACTAGATTCGACAACAAAGCGTTGCTCCTCCCGTTGCTACTACTGCTGATAGACCCTCCTCCCGCGCTGCCAAAAACTTTTGGTAGCGTTTCAGTTGCCCCAGTGGACGTGGGAAACGTGGGGGAGACCGTAGAGAATGCATGCGTGTACTTGAACCACCACCACCCAGCCTAGGAGTAGAGGGGAGCTCAACCAGCAGATGAGAAGGGAATACCACACCACATCCAACGACAGAGCACAATCGCTGCTCACATTGTTGTTGCTGTTGCGATGGTGGGTCATCTCAGGAGCTGACGTTGCTATTATGAAGCGGTGCCTCTCGTCGTCACGGCTGGTTATTTCTGCAACCCACTGTTGCTGCCCCGCTGCAGTTGCTACACACCTTTACAGCTGTTGGTTGCTACTGCTTCCGTTCTTGCACGCTGCCACCGTTTCTGCTTTGTGCAGTTGTTGTCACCA
>SZWC01012870.1:7221-22098 GCA_023375785.1 Penium margaritaceum | reverse complement strand
CTATTATGAAGCGGTGCCTCTCGTCGTCACGGCTGGTTATTTCTGCAACCCACTGTTGCTGCCCCGCTGCAGTTGCTACACACCTTTACAGCTGTTGGTTGCTACTGCTTCCGTTCTTGCACGCTGCCACCGTTTCTGCTTTGTGCAGTTGTTGTCACCATAGTGGCGGCTGCTGTGCAATGCCATTGCTTTTGGCCGCCACTACTACTAGTTGCTGCACAGAACTGCTGCTGTAGTTGCTACTCCGTGTAGCTGCTACCGGTACTGCGGCTGCGTTACTGTCACTACGACTGTGCAGCAACCAGTGCGATTGCTACACGATACCACAACCGTCAACTATGGCTGCTGCTCACTGTTGAACGCGGTCGTTGAGCAATGTCGTAGCCGTTGGCTGCGGTTGCTGCTTCGCGCAGATGTTGTCGATGCTCTGGTCGTAAAGCTGTCACTACGGCTATTGCCCACTGTTGCAGGTGCTGGCGGCTGTTGCCGCCCGCTAGTATGCAGTTCCGTTGTCGCCGCTGCTACTCCACGCAGCTACCACTGCTTGTAACACGGCGACCTAGTCGTGGTACAAAATAGGTCCCTACCCCTTGGGTAGAACCGACCAGGAAATACCAACTGGGTATTTTACACACCCAAACGGGTCATTTGGGTAAGTCGGGTATCATCCCAAATATGAATATCTGCCAGGTCAGGATTTCCCCTTTCGCTGATTGGTTAGTAGCTAGCTGTAGTGGAAGAGGATGGACTGTCCAGGTCCATCCGATGACATCAGCAGAGCAGGAAATATCCTGCAGAATCCTGCCCTATGACGATACGTTGGTCGGTGGGTCACGCTCCGGCACCCACCCCGTGGGATTTTACCCGCTGGTTGAGCCGCCGAGGCCAACCATTCCGTTCTGAGGGCTTTCATTCTACTCGCCTACCCTTCTACTTTCCCGGTTTGTTACATTGGTATCAGAGCCACTGTTCCTTCCGTGACCTATTACTTCCGCTGTTTACTTGACCGACCCGGGGTCAACTGCCGGCCGGTCAAAGTTCGCATTTACCACCCGAATTTGGGTCCGGCTCGCACCTGCGCACCGGACAATCTCGTGAGGCCGTCTGCTTCGCCTCGGCCTGGTCTTCGCAGCTCGACACGAGACTGCCGGGCGAACTCTCCGAATCAGCGCGACGACGACGCCATGGCCGGGGGGCTCAACAGGCGCGCCTCGCCGGCGCTTGCTGCTCGCGCGCCGAAATCGGCCAGAAGCGAAGCCGGCAGACACACCCTCGGTAGCTGCCCTTTGTGGCACAGACGCGGGAGAGTGGGAAAGCAAAACGGAGATACTCGTTTTTGCCACCCGTCGGAGCGCGCCACCTTGATGCGGCACGCGCCTCCGCGGTGCTTCGTATAGCTGCGCCAGCCAAAAGCTGAGGCAGCGCAGCAACTCTGCGAAGCGCAGCAGCTACCCCAAGCCACAGACGCGCCGGCGTGGGGTGCAAAAACAAAAAAATTCATCTTTGCACCACCACTTCCGTCACCATGACAGCTGCTGGCGCGGCCAGCAGCGGACACGCCCTGCTGGCGCGGCCAGCAGCGGCTCTGGGCCCTGCTGGCGCGGCCAGAAGCGGCACAAGCCCTGCTGGCGCGGCCAGCAGCGGCACATGCTCTGCTGGCGCCGCCAGTAGCGGCTGGGCTCTGCTGGCACCGCCAGTAGCGGCTGGGCTCTGCTGGCACCGCCAGCAGCGGCATACGCCCTGCTGGCGCTGCAAGCAGCGGCTGGGCCCTGCTGGCACCACCAGCAGCGGTATAGGCCCTACTGGCGCCGCCAGCAATGGCCATGGGCCCTGCTGGCACCGCCAGCAGCGGCATACGCCCTGCTGGCGCTGCAAGCAGCGGCTGGGCCCTGCTGGCACCACCAGCAGCGGTATAGGCCCTACTGGCGCCGCCAGCAATGGCCATGGGCCCTGCTGGCACCGCCAGCAGCGGCATACGCCCTGCTGGCGCTACCAGCAGCGGCTGGGCCCTGCTGGCACCACCAGCAGCGGCATACGCCCTGCTGGTGCCACCAGCAGTGGCCATGGGCCCTGCTGGCACCGCCACCAGCGGCATACGCCCTGCTGGCGCTACCAGCAGCGGCTGGGCCCTGCTGGCACCACCAGCAGCGGCATACGCCCTGTTGGCGCCGCCAGCAGTGGCCATGGGCCCTGCTGGCGCCGCCAGCAGTGGCATACGCCCTGCTGGCGCTGCCAGCAGCGGCTGGGCCCTGCTGGCACCACCAGCAGCGGCATACGCCCTGCTAGCGCCGCCAGCAGTGGCCATGGGCCCTGCTGGCACCGCCAGCAGCGGCATACGCCCTGCTGGCGCTGCCAGCAGCGGCTGGGCCCTGCTGGCACCACCAGCAGCGGCATACGCCTTGCTGGCGCCGCCAGCAGTGGCCATGGGCCCTGCTGGCGCCGCGAGCAGCGGCATACGCCCTGCTGGCGCTGCCAGCAGCGGCTGGGCCCTGCTGGCACCACCAGCAGCGGCATACGCCCTGCTGGCGCCGCCAGTAGTGGCCATGGGCCCTGCTGGCACCGCGAGCAGCGGCATACGCCCTATTGGCGCTGCCAGCAGCGGCTGGGCCCTGCTGGCACCACCAGCGACGGCATACGCCTTGCTGGCGCCGCCAGCAGTGGCCATGGGCCCTGCTGGCACCGCCAGCAGCGGCATACGCCCTGCTGGCGCTGCCACCAGCGGTTGGGCCTTGCTGGCACCGCCAGCAGCGGCATACGTCGTGCTGGCGCTGCCAGCAACAGTTGGGCCGTGCTGGCACCACCAGCAGTGGCATACACCCTGCTCGTGCCGCCAACAGCGGCATACGCCCTGTTGGCGCTGCCAGCAGTGACTGTGCCCTCGTGCTGCAAGCAGCGGCTGGGCCTTCCTGCCACCTCTAGCAGTGGCACACAGCTTGCTGATGTGGCTAGCAACGACACACATCGGACTGGTGCGGGCAGCAGTGGCACACGTCCTGTTGACATTGCTTGTAGCGGCAAAGGACTGCCTGGCACCGCCAGCAGTAGCCGACGCTCGGCTGGCTTTGCCAGCAGCAACGAGGGCTTTGCGAGCATTGCCAGCAGCGGCAAAGGGCTGCTTGGAATCGCCAAGAGCAACTGACGCTCTGCTGGCCTTGCCAGCAGTAGCGAGCACCCTATTGGCGTTGCCAGCAGCGGCAAGCGGCTTGCTGGCGTTGCCAGTAGTGGTAGGGGCTGCCTGGCACTGCCAGTAGCAGCAGGTGCACTGCGGCGTTGCAAGCACTGGTAAGGGCTGCCCTGGCACCGCCAGGAGCAACAGACACTCGGCTGACTCTTCCACGAGCAGCGAGCGCCCTGCTGGAGTTGATAGCGACGGCACAAGCCGTGCTGGCAGCACACGCCTTACCAGCATTGCCAGCAGTGACAGAGGCTGCTCCTCTTGCATCGCCAACAGCAACGCATGCCCTGTTGTCATTGCTAGCAGTGGCAGAAGTTGTGCTTGCATTGCCATTAGTAGTACATGCCCTGCTGGCGCTTCCAGGAGTGGCATGAGCGGCGCTGGCACTGCCAACAAAGACGGGGTCACTAGTGACGCTGACAGCAGTGGTAGATTCCCTGCTGACCTTGCCACCCGTGGCACACGTTCTTCTAGCTTTGCTAGCAGCGACGTACACTCTCCTTATGTTGCCAGAGCGGTACAAACCATGCTACTCTGGCATACGTCTTGTTGGCAACCGGCCAGCAATGTGCAAGGGCGTGTTTCTACCGACCCACCCTCCCTTACATAAAGTTGGACTGCCTAACGTTGGCTTGTACTACGGGCTTGCCAACAACAGCCACTCTCAATCAAAATTGAGTCGTGCTGACTTGCGCAGTGTAATCAAAGTTCCACTGGCTCTTTGATCAGTGTCAGCAACCATGATGGCTTGTTCACTACTGATTTTCAAAGTAGCAGAGTGAACAAAACAAGTAAAACAAGTAAAAGCAGTAGTGTGAACTTGATGAGCTTGTCTAGCATGCCTAGCGTGCAGCATGGGCCTTGCCGACAGTGTGAACGTTTTTGTTGCTGACAACTACCAAAGTTTGGCAGTTGGCCTGCTGATGTCCATCAGCAGATGAGACCTAACGCTCCACATAATCGGCTGGACAAAAAATTGTCCTACGGATGGGTTCACCATGAAATGGTAGTTACGGCACACAGCAACCGAGCTACTATTGGATTGTAACCCAATAGACATGGGTTCTCTCTTGAAAGAGACACCGGAGTCCAAAAGAAACAAATCCAACTCCCGTCCTCCCAAGTCCCAAAACACCTTGTGCAGCTACGGACATACAAGGGATTGTATCACTGAGGACGTAGTGGATGCAGACGGGCAGTACTGGCTCCGCGACAACCATTGCTACAGAATACCCCTACTGACCAAACGTCAGTGTAGGGTCTATTTTGCAAGCACCTTTGATCCCACCTCTTCCTCCTGATACTTTTGGTCAATGACCATGAGTCGAGAACGAAACAAGAACAGCAGTTTTGAGAGGAACCTATGGTGCCTCAACGCTGACTTGAATTGCTCGGGCCATAGGCTACATGAGCAAAAGGGGCACTTGGGGATCATCATGAGGTGGACAACAACCTAGCTGTTGCAAAAGCCACAGGTTATGGTGGCGTGGCCAGCTGAGTCAGCCAGACAATCCAATGGCCCAACAACCTGCCAATGAACAGGTAATGGCCATTGGATCACGATCACTGTAGGTCGTAAACCTGGCGCAGCTTGCCTCATAAAGTGTAAGCACACCACGGCATCCAGATGGTTCACCCTCTGGACAACGAGGGTGACGCCATTGGGTACAATGTCAGGGGCAACACTTGTACCCTAGACACGTCTTGAACATGGAGATTCTGAATTGTACTCATGAAGGTGGTGATTCCTAGCAATCCCACTCACCCACCCATAGTGTCTTGTGGATAAACCCTAGAGGATTGACTCATGCACCGAGCATCCTTGATACGCATGCTTTGGTTACATGAACCATATGTGCTGAGGCACAGGTTCACGACGCATGAAGTACAACATCAAAGTGACCTCCGATGAGTCGCTATTGGAATAGACAGAGCTCCTTGTGATTAACCATGTGCTGCTACATGATGAATGACAATGCTCAAACGCATGTCAATAATGGCAAGGCAATAGGCCGGAATGCATGTCGTCCATGACAGCAGATTGGGTCGTACACGACAAAGGCCATGAGGCTCTAAGCTCGTGATACGTGACACATGCAATCGGTAACCTTCATGCTTGAAGGAATACCATGAATTGACACGGTTCAGGTTACGAACATTGTCAATCTCTCTGTCTATTGGACTACAGAGTACATTATGTACCTGGGACATGTTACAGGTCAGTCATACCAGTGCCGATGCATCTGACCATACGACTTACTTGACGATGCGTCAACTCACTTGTCTGTGGCATCAAATACCCGGCATGTGCCTTGGCTGCTCGTCAATCCTGGCATCAAGGCATCATCCTCTAACACCGAAGAGGCTCAGTTTGAGCAAGGTGTTATATAGCACAAGAGGACATGGTTGTACCGTCATGTTCTCTCCGTTTGACCCATGTCACAACACATGGATGAGGGACATTGTTGAATGTGTCATGGAATTTTTCCATGGCCATATACACAATGACTTACGATACAAGGGGGACAGCTTCCACCTTGTCTCCACTATGAGGGTTTCTCCTACCATGATGTAGTCCACAATGGACTATGATGGCCAGCATGGTCGAATCTCAACCATGTTTGCAAGCATGGAGACATCATGGTTGCGAAGCGGCAAGGGGGTTTGTGCTCACACTGTGACACATGCCTCCCTGCCATAAAGATCGATGTTGGATGAATCATGAAGAGCAACACTCCGCGTGTTAACTACTTCGTGATCCTCGATCTCCTATGCTACAGCTAGGGCTCGGGAAGACAATGTGCAATTGTGCTACTATCGAGGACACTCACCGTCATGGTTGTGTGTCAGTACTCGAAATGCACCAAGGCTGTTCATGCCCGCCATAAACATGGCAAGGTCAAACCTAGCATGACCCAACCAACTGCACAATATCCTAGATGACACCTCTATCGATGGTGCCATCTACCCAGCATCTAAACCATTACAGCTGGCTTTTAAGCTAGTATAGCTGTAGATGGGAAACCACTCATAGCCCCTCATTCTTTCATGCACAGTACGGGCACTTGAGTCATTATCCTGATGACATCTATCCGAATGTGCACTACTGGATTCCTTGCCGATCCAGTCCGGCAGTTGCTCGTATATAGAACACTGTTTGATTTCCATTGGGATATACATGACGCCCTTGCTCACTCCTCAGTAATGGGCGTAGTGCCTACTTTACGCACTGGAACCAGGTCATAATCTGGTAACGTAAGCATGGTTATGTGGTTACATAACAGCATCATGCTATACAACCCAATGAAATTCCCATTCAATGACGATATTTCGTCAAAAATCATGGTGATATGGTATACCCATGAGCACACTCTGGTGTTCACCATTGGTTGCAGGCAACCTAGAGTGACTAAAAACACCAGATGTAGCCATCTATGAAAATGAGCAATGATCAATGGTCCACACACTGGAAAAGTGTACTTTTGTACCACAGCTCTCCAATGCTGCTCTCTGGACGTCTTCCAGATGTTTCAGGTAGCACGGGGCACCCCTGGATGTTTACGTGCTCCTTTAAGGATTGACACGTACTGTGGACATGCCTTAGTATTGTGCACGCAAGGCACAAACCATACTAAGGTATACACCAATCCAACTTTTTCTCACCCCAGCAAGTATGGGATGAAACAAAAGTTAAAGTTGGATGACATTTTTCGAGTAATCCGAGTTTGATCACCTTCCTTGAGTGATCACGCTCGAAGCTCCCAACTTCCAAGGGAATGACCCATTTCACACCTTCAGTCCTGCTACTGAGGTGTTCGGGTAATTCGAGAGTACTTGTGCAAAGCACAATTACACAGAATACATGTGGCATTTTGTTATCCATCTCTTCCAACAATCATAACGTCGGATTTTTGGGTCTCACCCACCGCGTTACTCAAGACTGTGCACTTGGCACCTTCGCAATGTGCGATGAACACTCTTTTGGTCTAAGAAGATGGGTTGTGTGTCCAAGCATATCACGCTACCCGAGCTTATCTCCACACGGTGGAAAGTCTTAGACCACACGGCATCCGATGGTACCCACTCGTCCGTCGAGTGCGGGGACGGCAGGCTTCAGGTGCCTTCCGTCTAGGTCTCCGTACTACCAAATGACAGTCTCATCCGTCATCACACTATGGTAGACACGTGTGCTGGAAGACCTATGCTGTGACAACGTCATGTATCGGACACGCTTAGCACTGTCCCATACAATGCAAAGACCATGTGGTCTGTAATGTTCAGTTGGTCCGTAAGCATCGTCACATGACATGTTTACACTTGTTTCATGGCGCCGACATCGGCCACCATGTCAGTTTCCGAGCCAAGAGCTCCATCGGGAATGGTTGTTCAGCCAACCCAACTGAACCGGCTATGGTAGCCACATGTGGACCTGACCACATGCAAAACTTCCCTGGGATTTCCTTAGTTGAAACCCTTGTGGAGGATGAGATTGAGTTTTGATTGATCACGCCCCCGGTGGTACCACCCTGGCGTAAGCCCCACGAAGAGAATTTACCTTCGGGAACAGTGGCATGTTATTGCAGCCCGACAAGTATTTTCCCGGGCACTTGTCGCGAGGACGCTCCTCAGCAAAAGGGGGAGGACGCGTCGCTGCAATCCCAAGGCTGAACACCCAAAGACCACCAGGAAATTCGTTTTCCATCTCACAGCTTTCTCTTCGATATCTAGCATGAAAATCCCATGCTCAAGCATGGAAGATGTTGTTGCTGTGTCAACATAAGATGAGCGATGTCTCACCAAAATCAATGTACGAAGCTTCGTTGAACCTTCAAGCATCAAAGCCACACGTGCATGGACCCTCTTGAGGATCCTCATGATGGAATGTCATGCTTCGGTTTGAAGCTGACACATCCTTGTATCACAAGGAAAGATGAGCATGTAACATGGATACATGCACTGGCAAATACCATGTGCTGGCTTAACATGTCTCATACAACTTCCTGTGGATACAAGCGTCATGTTGACGTTTTCACTCGCTCTTTGTACTCACCTTACGTACTTGGTTTGTCGAGTGAACCTCTTTCCTTTGCAAACCGAGGACGGTTTGTAGCTAAAGGGGGAGGAATGTAACACGGCGACCTAGTCGTGGTACAAAATAGGTCCCTACCCCTTGGGTAGAACCGACCAGGAAATACCAACTGGGTATTTTACACACCCAAACGTGTCATTTGGGTAAGTCGGGTATTATCCCAAATATGAATATCTGCCAGGTCAGGATTTCCCCTTTCGCTGATTGGTTAGTAGCTAGCTGTAGTGGAAGAGGATGGACCGTCCAGGTCCATCCGATGACATCAGCAGAGCAGGAAATATCCTGCAGAATCCTGCCCTATGACGATACGTTGGTCGGTGGGTCGCGCTCCGGCACCCACCCCGTGGGATTTTACCCGCTGGTTGAGCCGCAGAGGCCAACCATTCCGTTTCGAGGGCTTCCATTCTACTCGCCTACCCTTCTACTTTCCCGGTTTGTTACACTGCTGCTGGTGCCTCTGCGCAACTGCCGCTGCTGCTGTTGCTCCACACAGCTACTGATCACCTCGGCCTTCTCTGCAGCTGTTGTTCAGCGGGCCCTCCCAGGACCGCGTTGCGCTCCTCTCGTCCTACGCAACGAGCTTTGGCTCGTCTCGCTCTGATACAAAAACAGAGACACACTGCACCCCCTTCCCTCACACCCTTCTGTAGTCCTTGACAGTGTGGTCAGACTCGAACAGAAGATAGGTCAAACAGAGGCGTGTGTGGAGAGATGATTTAAAAAACGTGAGTGAGTGAGAGCCCACGGGGTGAAGCTCGCTAACTGAGCCCACCCATCGGCCGGCAAGAGGGAGCTCGCCGGCGCTCACCAGAAACATCACCATACAAGCTCTCTCATGTCCCACGAGTGCAAAGCCTGAGTTTGGTCTTAAGATACGCCTGTCCAACCTAACACAAGTTCACAGGTTGGCTCAAACTAGGTCACCAAGTCAGTACAATTCAAACATGAATAACAACAACATAATAGCAGCAATGTATGAGCACACCCCCCTGCCGCCGAGAGGGGTGCAAGCACGTGTGAAGATGGTGGGTGTGGATCCGGTGGTTGGTTACAGCTGCTCGACAGCTTTCGAACTCCAGTGTGCTCCCCCGGTCTTCCGTGCCCCACGCCTCACCAGGAGTATGCAAGGCAATGGACGTGAGCCGAGGGGTCACAGTAAGCTACGTGCACAATATCACAACTTCTACCTGTTCACCATCTATGCTCCGATGTGCATAACACCACGTTCTGCTTGGTTGAACACGCCTAATATAGGTGGGCAACATGCACTGAGCTGATGGGCATAAAAATGCTGAGATGGACACGGAGTGGTGCATAAATTGAGGGCATAAATGGCCACTCACAGAGTTTGGGGAATCGTGTACGTTTGGGAAGTATGAATATGCTGGTTAGTAGAGAATAAGTTTTGAAATGGAGGGTGATGAAGGTTACTTGAGGTTGTAGATAGGGTAGCTAAGGATTTGCATGAGAAAGAATCTTCTGCTAGTCGAAGTTCTGAAGGTATTTGCCGACGACGACGTTCACGTGCCTATGGAGGAGGTTATTTCATTGGCTAATTCCCGATTCCAAGGCAGGTGATTGGTTGAATGCGTGGCTGTTGCGGCTTCTCACTTTCCCAAGGGCCATATACGCGCGAATGGGAAAGGTGAATGGTGGGATCTGCTACCCGCTGGTTGCGCGAGGGGCGTGTCGTTTTGCGGAATGCGGTTGCTCTCGGGATTTTAGGGATAAGCAGCAGCAACACTCCACACGAGCGATCGGGATAGATGGTGGAAGGGACCGGATCGGGGTGAGCGATCGTCGAATGGGGAAACAGGAACAAGCGACCGCAAGGGTCCTGTTGGCTGTCTGTTATCGACGCCAATCTTGCGTCGAAAGTTGAAGGCCGGTCCAGTCTGAAGGATCTGTCGTACATAAGCAATTACGAAGGCTAATAAAGAAGCATGGACGCATGAATTGACTACATAAGATGAATGACTGTGGAGCATGTGTCGCACATAAGCAGTTCCAATTATTTTCAGCCCGAAAGAAGACAAGGAATTTCGATGATTCCCTTCCCCAAAGGTGCGGAAGCTCGTAACTATCACCCCACCTTCTTCACCATAATGCTCGCTGTCTTCCAGGTAGGTATCTCTCAAAAACGTAAAACAGGTCCTGCAACAGCCTTCTGAAACGAGAGAAATTCGGTTTAAGATTCCACACGAGAAAAATCGAACTCTAGCGTAGATTTCATCGGGACACACATATATGCAACGTTACTAATCGCTGTGAATATGCTGTCCATGTCAGAAGCTACAATCAATTTATGTCTAATATCCTCAAAATCGTAAACATATGACGATCACGCGAAGTAACACACAAACGTGTCCAGCAAGAGAACGTCCGGACGCAATGTAGCACAGAATTCTCACAAAGCCTAGAATAACCCATTTCAGCTGTATGAGATTGCAAAAGGTTGGTGGCATGTACTTATTTTTTTAATATTCATCTTTTGACATTAGTATACAAATAAGTGTAAAGCAAAAATTGAAGGTGTATCTCAACTATTTCAATGGTGATTACCTTAGGGTAATATGATGATATGAAAATAAATAATGTAACATGGTAGAAATAGTAGCAAGAGGATGAGTTAAATTTTTAATACATAATAAACGGCCATTTATTTCTATTCAAATATTATTATTATATGGTAAATATAGATTCTAGGATTTTTTTAAAAATTTTAAAATTTAATATATTTCATATGTACGATAAAGCATTTAATAATTAAACTATTTTCCAAAAACTTTTAATCTTACACCATCATTACCTAAAAATTAACACTAATAGAAACTATGTTACTATTTGCACAAATAAATTAAGTCTATTTCAAAAATTTGAAACAAAATGCAAGTAAATAACATAAAGAAAGTAATACAAAATTTTCTCTAAGGGTACATTTAAGGATTACCCACAAAATTAAAGGTGTGTATGCCTTACCTGGAATTTGAAAGAATAAAACTACCTTACTCAGTGTTCAAAATAATAAGACTCACCTAACTGGCGTTCAGAAAATAAGACTCCCACACCCACGACCAACAATAAAAAAATCATGTCGACGTTACATCGCATGCAAAGTTGACATGTTGACGTTAAAAATGTTTTTGAACATTCACAAACCCCTCTTTTGAGGGGTTTATGAATGTTCATGGCGGGGGGGGGGGTTGCGTGTGGTTTGCATGGAGGGTCTGAGACTCCCCATGCATTAAAAGGGAACATGTTGGGCCCCGCTTCGATGGGGCCCAACAGGAGCCCGCACAAAACTAAGACGCTAAAACCCCGAATGTAATGCGGGGTAGGGTTTGACAAAGGTTTGCGCGTACAAAGTGGGTGGTTTAAGTATTGAAAAAATAAAAACAAAAGAAGAATTTTTGCTTGATCTCGCAATTGGCTTTTTCTTGATCACGATTGAGCAATGACCTATTTTTTTGTTTTTAACACGCAAACCCTCTATTTTGATGTAGGTTTTTATTTTTTGTTCGGGCACACCCCACGTAAAACATAGAAAAGCTCAAATCAAACTAGGGGGTTTGCGTGTAAAAAAACAAGAAGTCATTGCTTGACCGCGATTCTTATGTGGGAACAAGAATTGGGAGGGGGGTTGACATGCCTCACCTCGCTTCGCTGAATCAACGGTGCATGCCACTGACCAGTCATGGTGAAGCAAGCGGGCGTTCTAGGTCTTTTTAAACCATAGGGAGAGGGTGTATTATTGTTTTTATGTGCTAGGTAGGGTGTCACTGATCCCCTCATAGATTGGGTAGAAGGGGTATTACATTATTTATCTAATTAATTATTTAAATATAAGAAATTTAAATAGAATGTTTGTTTTATTTATTTATTATATTTTTAAATATTGATATTAACTTGATCAATTATCCCACGACGTTTGGAGGTTCCTATTTATCTTAAATATTTTAAAATTATATAAAATAATCATGAGAATCCTCCATTTAATAATGAAAACTTCAGTCATCTAATCTTTTTTCAACCATTTAGAAGATCTCAGTGATGAAATTTTACATTTCATTAACTAAATGTGACAAATTTTTGATTTTCGGGGTTTCTTCTTTTAATATATTAGGGAATGAGCAAAAGAGAAGGAATATTTTGATGTAACAAAAAAGGTTTCCTGATTGACGTGGCCGTTCATGCCCTGAAAAGATTTTGGTGAAAAATTTCCTTGATAGGTTCCCATTCCTCAAAACATCATTACACATGTTTTTTTATGGACGCACTTGCGCTCCCATGTGATGGCCTTACAATTTGTTTGGTTCCCTCTAGATTCACTAAATGGATGCATAGGTCAGGTCAACAAGAGGAATTTCTACACGCTCAAGATGAGCTATTGTTGTTCACAATTGCTTAGGCTTGCCCGGTTGGGTCGCAAATTGTGTCCATAAGCATTCCAAACACATGGATGCACTAGATTTGCCATCTCTTATTGGTGATATGGCTTTGCTTCTTTGGAGGTGAAATTTTCTTGTGTTGTTTTGATTTTGGAAAATTTTTCTTTGAAAGTTTTGTGCGTGACTATGCACGGTGGAAATAGATTCAAGATTCTTATATTTGTAACGCCCGTCAGTGAATAGATACAGAGGAGATATTCATTTCGTATTGGATAGATGAATCTTCTTCACATGAAACTTGACAGTTCTGTGTGTTGTTTTGTATTGTTCAATTCTCTCATTCCATTACCGTCTGGTGAGCGCAACTCCTCGCTGCCGCCACCGTGCTCCTCTCTTGAACGGCACAGCAGCGTCGCAGCAGCATGGGAAGCTCCCCTAACTGGAGCCTCAGTTGAGCTCTCTCACCAGGGATGTTGGAGCTGCCTTCGGCTGTGCAAACCCATCAACACCACCATGGGCTCCTCCGTGAGAAGGGGGAAGTGGCACAGCCCCAATCAGTTCCCGTGATGCAGCGTGCATCCGCAGCCGTCGGGTTAGGCGGCGGCAGCCGTGGCTCACGACCACCACTTGACACACTGCGACCACCAATCACGCGGCCGTACGCAGCTGCGACGTGATACGCTGCAATGCCGGCCCTTTGGCGTCGATAAGGGCGTCGGACAGTTATGATCAAGATAATGTATTTCTGACCGGCGACGATCTACTCGGCGACCGCAACCACGTGCCCTCTCGCGATCATGCCCACAGCCTAGAGCCGCTACAGCCTCAGCGACGGTGACCTCCAACCTATTTCAGCTCCAGCCTGTACCTATCCGCCCATCGTAGACGCAGGCGATTTTTCACTGCCACCCACTGAAGCGCTGAAGTCAACCTGTCAAGCCTTCCTTGAGGCTTCTGTTCTCTCCCAGCAGACGCCATTCTCACTCGCACAGCTTCCTTGCCCAAGTCTGCACATCGCAGCTGCTGCCGCTGAAGCCAGCTAAATCTTCTGCGTCTTCGACAGAAAGCTAGCGCAGCAGCAATGGCGGAGATGTCCAACTCAGCTGTGGGTCACGACTCCGTGGGCGCGCCTGGGTCGTCCATGCGCGGCGTCACCGGCAGGTGCGCAGTTCGCCATGCCGCCACCCACCCCACCCATCGGCCCACCTGGCAGCCCCAGCATAGTCAGACCAGCAGTCGGACCCTGTTGCCTCGTCGTCAGACCCAGAATACGCACGAGTGCCAAAACTAATGGTTTCTTGTACATGGAACGTTCACGTTTCATGCCTCTGCCCCTTTTCCGCGGCGAACGAACATATGAAGGTGCCTCTTTCGGCGGCAGCCGAGAATTGCTTTGTAGGCGTTGACCTGCCGCAGAGCTGTTCCCGGCAGTCGATGGCTGAAGCTTGCCAGTCAGCATTGACTTCCAGGACAGCTCCCAGGGACGTCCTGGCCGCTTTTTGTACAACTCAGCTCAAGACTACAAAACAGCGTTGTTGGAGGCTTAGCGATTCCTTGGATGCCTTTTAGCTTTGCATTTGCGTCTTCGACTGTCTGTCTGTCTGCTGTCTCCGACGCAGCTTCTTTGTTCTGGGTCGAGGAGGCGAGGTGAGCAAGGGGGTTAGGGTGATCGCGTGTGATGGGGTTCAACTGGGAACGGTTTAAGGGACGGTCTCAGCTGCTTTGCAGGCGTTCGAGGTGTCATTGGGGGACTGTCAGGCGAAGCCAAAGCCCCAATGCGCCTCCCGACTACGTTCGAACAAAAACCCAATCGTGTCTGCGTCTTGTTTGCCTCTTTGTCCCCCTTTCCGTGTTCTTCAGCCTTCCAAACGCATGCAGGAAGGCGCTGTCGCTATGGACGTTGTATTTGTCCTCTCCCGTCATTCGCTCACTCCTTGAACATGTTTTATTTTCTTGGAGATTTTGAAGACGGCAACGTCATGCACTGCATCCCGTTCCACATGCCATAATGGTGCAGGGAGGCGCTGTTCGCGCTGGACATGCCGGGTGAAGACGAGGGCAACCACATGTTCAAGCTGCCGGTGGATTCGGAGCACAAGGCGAAGAAGATCAACATCTTGAGCGTCGCACAGCCGCACATGCGCTCGTTCCATCTCGCATGGTTCTCCTTCTTCCTCTCCTTCTGCTCCGCCTTTGCAGGTATGCTCCCCCCCCTCCCCCCCCCC
>SZWC01012868.1:25961-80540 GCA_023375785.1 Penium margaritaceum | reverse complement strand
GGGGGGGGGGGGGATCATCCGCGACTGACCGTGGGAAACGTTTCGGAGTAAAACGAAACGTTACGGTCGATTGTTGCGAGCGATACAAATGTATGCCCTAGAAGATAATGTTATACTATAATATTACTAACCTATCACTGAGCAAGTTCTGGGACAAGAGTAGGCATATTAAATACGACTTACTCTATGTCCTAGTTTTTTTTCCAGGGTAATTTTTTTATTCAGTATTCATGGCCTAGGAAATAATACACAGTATTTTACGTGAAGAGAACACAAAATAATATGAAGTGAATTTCTTAGAAATTACCATAATTACCATTTAAAGTACCTTCCTAATACACTGCCTCTTCTGTGTATAAAAAGCCCTTGATTAACCATACCTCCACAAGTGGCATGCTCGTATGCTTTGGAAACATAAACGGGAAGTCTGGTACACGATACAAGCTTCAATGCCTGCGTCAGCAATCCAACGTGACAGAGTACAATCCATATTTCCATGGAATTATCACTGGCAGTGACCTCGTCCATGATGAACTCAATTTTTACCCCACTAGCCTCAACTGCCACATTTGGCAAGTGCTCACCATATTCCGCATCCAAGGCAACCTTCAACAAATGATCGTGGTTGCTGAATACTTCGATACTGCCAATTACTACACTCAAAGGCAGGCCAACAACTTGCGACCCTGAAGGCCGTAATTACTACCATGGTGGAGGGAAGTCGAAGTCTGCAAAAACCTCGTCTCCAACAGAATTTGACAACGTCGATCAACGCGACTAGCGACAGTGATGGGCTTGCAGGGAGCCATGGCACATCTCACACGACTTTCAAAAACGACACCGCCAGACCTAAAAGCAAAGGAAGTCGTAGAGAAAAAATGAGGAGTCGGGAAATGGCAAAGGGCTGGAATAGACTGTGGAACTCTAGTTCAGTCGAGAAAATCTGCATCGACGGACCGTCCATCTCAACGGCTCAAATTGCCAAGGAAAGGATTCCTGAGATTGCAAAGTTTTTGACGAGCGGTATGAGGACGACTATCCGGCGATACTGTTACAAGTACAACTGAAGGGCTGTAAGTGTCGCACAACGGTATTGACAATACTAGATGGAGGAGCTCTTCATAGCTCGTAAGCAATGACATGGTTTGGAAGCCATGTCCGATTTGGGTTTGCAGATTGAACCGAGGGTGTTTGAAGGAAACCCCGTCAAAATATTACTGCAAATCTTTCAATTTTGGTGAACCTCTATGACTGCAAATCAGAGGTAAAAGTTTATATTTGCCCAATAAGTGACCAAAAAATCATCATCAGACGAGATTTCCTACACCGGCCCAATCTGTAGATGGACGGGAGCAGCGGATCGGTCTATGTAAGCATAAAAGGTGAAAAATGACACCTGCATCTCACTGAGAAACCCATTATGTAATGGTGATTACAAGAAGTGACAAAGGTGGAAGCAACAATGGAAATTAGAGCAGTCACAAAATGTCGATATTACTGGACATGGCCAAGAAATATCTTTCACAAGGAGGACAAATGTCGCTAGTCCACGTGGAAGTAAGGGAAGCAAAAGATTTTACAGCAACAGAGGCAACCACACCGGCCTCAACACCTGACAAGGATACCCTAGTGATACTCAGTTTCACCGGCCAGTTTTTTTTTTACCCATTCAAAAATTTCTCCAGCAATTTTAAATAATAAATGGTTCTCGTAAACGAACGAAATTGGGTATAAGTGTAGTCCCAATTTTGTCTACCATCGGTCCCTCCGCCTTTTTTTAAAAAGAGAGAGCCCGTTCAAGGCCGACTCGAAACGTCGAGACTCGGTCGTGCGAACGGTAAGTGCACCGGCGGCGCTCTGCCGTTACAATTTCATTTTCGTCCGTCGTGCAACGGTCAGCACGAATCGTCAGTGCCATGCACACAAGTCGTGCATGCACATGATGCAAGGTGGTGGCAAGGCGCCACCTTCGATGCAATTGAAAAGTCTGAGAGTTTAGACAACAACAGATTCCTCGCACCATGTTTATTAGGCATACCATCATCTCTACCATGTCGCGCCTCACAGACTTCTTGAACAAAGTGACGACGGACGAGTACCACGAACATGTTGCTTGTGCCTTGGAAGTACCCAAACCGCTGACGCCTGCATCGACGCGTCGCGGTCCTGGCCGTCCAAGGAAGTCGCCGGCACTTGTTCTCCCGCCATGCATCACGCCGGGCCCGGAGATTGTAGCCGTCGCCACGCCATCATCGCTGCCGTCTACCTCTTGTATTGATGACCCAGATGAGAGCATCCACGAGCACTTGCCATGGCACCGCAGGGTGGTGGTGTCTGACGACGAATCTGACAACAAGCCAGACATCCAGGACAGCCCTCCGGACAACCTACAGCTAGAAGACCGCACAGCAGAGGACCTGGATGAGGCTGACGCCATCATCATCGGCCTCAGCGTACCCCCCAAGGTGGTTGCAGCTCGATCCACCATGGATGCGCGATGTCGGGGTGGGCATCTCAGTGCTGCAAGACTGGTGATGGAAAAGAGAGAGGAGAAGATAGACGATCCGACAGAAAATTTATGAAAAGTCAAAGAACTCTTAGGCGTACGCATTTCGGCCGGGTGGCCTTCATCAGCGTCCATGGAGAAAATGACATGCAGAGAGACAAGATATACCTGTCTTACAAACAGATCGTCAAAGGAGTGGTCGACTCGCTAACTGTGGGTGACCACCATGCTAATTTTCTAGCCTGGAGGACACTAGGTAGGATCTCAATTTTCTGGGTAGTCGCCATGCCAGAATAACCCGAGGGTTAAACACGGCAGCATTGAATCTTCTCAATCATCCTGAAAAATGCTGAGAAAATTTCCAAGGTGAAGACCCTCTGAACGTGGGTTTAAAGTGGTTTTCATCACCAAGGGCCTGCCTGTGGTTGGAGCAGAAATAGTGGAGGATGCATGAGCGAGTGCTCGTATGCTCTCCACTCGATGAGAGTGTTGGACCTGTGAGAAGAGAGGATGGAGAAAATTTTCAGGGTAGCCACGGCTCCTTAATCGAGACAAAAAATATTTCTTGATCTTGATGAACTCCTCGGCTGAGGTAATTCGAAGGAGGTAGCGTCGTAGCTCAGCAAGGATGAAAGCTCGAAAGCAGCTCCGAGGGTGGTAATTGCTGAAGGGGAGGTAAAGGTAGCTGTTCATGGGTTTTTGATATGTTGACATATCAAAACATCCATGATGAACCTCCTGCCTTTGTAGAGCTGAAGGTCTAGAAACTCCATCTGGTTTGAGGAGATTTTCCACTCAAGTTTGATGTTTGGGTCTAGGCCGTTGAAGGTGGTGAGAAAGGAATCGAGGCCCTCTCGACTTCCCGACCACATGATGAGAACGTCATCTATGTGACGCCTGTGCAGCAATGGTGTGACATTTGTGACATGGTGGAGCTCTTTATCGAGGCAACTCATGAACAGGATGGCGAATGCTGGGGCGACTGGTGTGCCCATTGCAGTGCCTTTCACCTGATGGTAAGTTGTACCTTGGAACTCAACAAACGAGTTATGCATGACCCATGAGAGGAGTTGCATGACTGCTGGTTCTCGTGGATGATGAGTTTGGTGGAGAAGCTGTTGGATTAAGCTGAGGGCCTTGGAGAGAGGAATGCTTGGGTAGAGGGAAACGACGTCGTACGTTGCAAGAAACACCTCCGGTAGAAACACCTTTTCCTCTAGCTCAAGTAGCAACGTTTTGCTATCTCTGAGGTAGGTAGGCTTCTTGACAACCAATTGTTGTAGCTCTACATCTAGCCACCATGAAACGTTGGATGTGACCCAACTGTGGCAGGCCGCGATGGGACAGCCTACCGGTGGAGTTTTGTAAACTTGGATGATGCAATAGAAAGCTGCTGGTCGTCTATTGTTGGAGATGTTGTGCAAGAAGAACTTCCAGTGTGAAGATGAAAGGAGTCCAGAGTTTTCTTTTCGCTCCTTGATGCGGAGCAATTGTGCCTCAATCTCATCAATGTCACAGTTTGGAGCTTGGTATGTGCTCAAATTATGAAGTTGAGTCAAACAGAGCTGGGTGTACCTTTCTCTGTCGATCACCACCAAGCCCAAGTTCTTGTCAGCAGCTTTGATCACTATGTTCCTATCTTCTCTAAGTGACTTCAAGGCTGACCAGAGGTAGCTTGGTAGTGTCTTCCTTCTAGGAAAACTAGAGGAATGGAAAGCAGAGGCTACTTCAGACACCAGTTTTTCGAACTCTTCCTCCACCGGTAGTGGTGCCGGTGGGGGTTTCCACATAGGATTTGGGACGTAGAGCTTTGGGACAGCTCTGTTGGTTTTTTCCCTAAAGAGCCAAGCCAAGAGAATGCGACAAAAGAAAGCATGAAAGGACGGGAGCAGATCAGCAAAGGAGAGGGGTTTTGGCCTGAACACAAATTTCAGGCCTAGCCCGAGTAATGAGAGCCCATCATGAGAGAGTGTCCTACTGGATAGATTGTGCACTCCTCGGTTTGTGATTATGTTTTCCACATCAGAGGGAGACCTTCTACCAAACAAAATCAAAGCAAGATAATTAATCGGGAGCCTTGACATTTCTTGTCTCTTGCGCGGCCTGAACCATTTTTTGGCTTTCCCTTACGCTTGAAGGGCTGATTCCCCTTGCCCTTGCTCTTGCCGTTGTTGGTCTTTCCCTTGTCCTCCTTCTTGTTCTTGGGGTTGAAGTTGAGGTTGGGTTTGGAGACGTTCTTGTGGTCCTTCTTCTTTTGGACGTTTTTGCCTTTGAGATTGGCCTTGGGCTGGTTGGAGCCCTTTGGAGGAGCAGATCCAACTGCAGCCTTGATGGAGTTGATAGTCTTGTTCACCTTGTTGGCCACCTCCTCCTTGACAAGGTCACGCACGCCCTTGGCCTTGGGCATGGTTTCCGATTGTACCCTGGCTTGTGACGCCTTCTCGGCTTCTTCTTCTGCAAGGACTTCAGCTGCAGATTCATCAAGTTCATGCCTGGCAAAGATGGGCGCTGATGAAGGCCACCTGGCCGAAATGCGTACGCCTAAGAGTTCTTTGAATTTTTAGAATTTTTTTTTCAGATCTTCTATCTTCTCCTCTCTCTTTTCCATCACCAGTCTTGCAGCACTGAGATGCCCACCCCGACATCGACTGCAAACGCTTTCATAGAGTCCTTCGTAGACGACGAGGCTGCGGCCGATGTCAGCATCGATCCGTCGCCGACAAAGGAGGTCGTCAGCCCTCTTCTCCTCCGCCCCCATCTGCTGGCCGTGGTGCAAAGTGTGGCCATTACATGGACTGGTATGGGCTTGGCCACGTGCCCACCATCCATGCCGCGGTGCTTTCCCATGAGACCATCCCTAAGGCCATCACACATCTTCAGAAGCACTACGCCATCCCCGGTCAGGAGAGTGTCTACGCCCGACTCACACCATCAACAGTTCGCGGATGGTATGAGCCGGGCACAAAGATGATGCGCGCTGCATATGCCCCGGCCTTGGCTGCTGCCCCGCCCATCCCCATCGAGTTGGCTGCACGGAGCACCACGAGGGTGCAAGGGAACAAGGGACGTCCCATGTACTTCCACGAGCACCCCAAGCTGAAGAAGGAGGTCATCCGTGCCTTGGAGGGCATGCACGAGAGGGGGACGTCCATGTGCAGTGCCGTCATCCGCGAAAAGATCATCGCCATAGCGGCCGAGATGGGGGTTACCGAGCTGATGGGTCGGCCCATCGACGGCATCTTCTGCCGAAGCTAGGTCCAGACGTTTGTGGCTGAGGAGTTGGGCTGGGCATGGCGCTGCGGGACAACGGCAGCCCAGAAGCTGCCCAAGGATTGGGAAGATAGCGCCATCACCATGTTCAAGCAAGCTGCCTTCTACATCACGCTCCACAAAATCATCCCCTCCCACATCGTGAATGCCATCCATACGAGGGTGCACCTGGTGCCAGCACCATGGTACACGTACGCGCCACCTGGCTCTACCGAGGTCAAGGTGATTGGAAAAGAAGACAAACGTGCTGTGACCGTCCTCTTTGTATCCTCTCTCGAGGGCGAGATGTTGCTCATGCAGGTGATTTGGACGGGCAAGACGACAGCCTGTCATCCACGCGGCGACAACACCAACACTGCCACTCGGGAGCAAGGGTGGCACTTCACCCACATGCCCAATCACTGGGCCAGCGTGGAAACCTCTTAACAATGGGTTGCGATAGTTTTGGAGCCTCATTTCATCCGCACATGTGCTGAGAACGGCCTTCCCCACACCCGTGAGACACGTCTGCTCGTACTTGATGCATGGCGGCCCCAGGCAAGCGTGAGCTTCAAAGAGTAGGTCTGTGAGCGGTACCCTTACGTCATCCTGCTGTACATCCCCGCCGGATGCACAGGGAAGCTGCAGTTGGCGGATGTCGGCATTCAGGGCCCCTTGAAGACGAAGGTCTCGTCGGGGTACGCATCATGGGTGGGGAGAAAACTGCATGGACAGATGACGGTCGATCTTGGAATGCGACAGATCAATGATGAATCGGTGGGTTAGATGCTGAAGGGCTGGAATCACATCTGCGACAACCCTGACATGGTGCGCAATGCTTGGCGCGAGGCAGGATTCATGAAGTGCTTCGAGGAAGAATGTCAGACCATGGCATCCTCGGACTACAGATGGTTCATGACCAGCCCTGAGATTGATGGCTATGAGCTGGAAGACATTGCCATGTAGATGTCCATTTTTTTTTACGAATTTTCTCTCTCGCTCTCTCACTCTTGATCTCCCACTTTCTCTCCCTCGATCTGTCCCATTCTCCCGCCATTCGTGTATGGGCTTATGAATGCAAAAATTAATAATGTGTCAGTTTGTCCCTGGGATCAAGCCAAACTTGAGCTTTGAGTAAACAAGAGGTTTCATTATGCGGAGCTTCACTGCACCTGGTGGCAATTAATTTACCGTTGTGAAAAGAAAATGAAAAAATTCCAACTCGTTGGCTTAATGTTAAATTCGCCGAGAAAAATAATTAGTTAAAAATGAAATTGAGTAGCACTAGGGTACTTGCGATACTGTTACAAGTACAACCACACCGTACAGTGGTTCCGGAGGAGCTTACATCACTCGTCAAGGAGTTTGAAGGAGTTTTTCCCAAAGAATTTTCCTGATAATCACATCCGTAACAAGACTAACCGGTGATACTGTTACAAGTACAACCACACCATGCAGTTGTTCTGGAGGAGCTTACATCACTCGTCGAGGAGTTTGAAGGAGTTTTTCTCAAAAAAAATGTCATGATAATCACATTTGTAACAAAGAATTAATCACTGGATAGACCCAAAGCTGGATAGTAGACCGAGGGTGAATGGGACCTATGTGACCATCGACCATGAGTTGTTCAAACTAAAAAATCAGCTGTAAAACATGCTTAGTCAGGGGTTCTTGAGGCCATCCACGTCACCCTACATGGCACCTGTACCTAAAAGAAAAATAAAAGACCAGAGAGATGCGGATGTTCGGGGATGACATCACCATCAAGAATCCCTACCGCTTCCTGCGATTTTTTGACCTCTCTATGGGATACGTATTTTCAGTAAAATCGATGTGTGAAGCTGCTACCATCTCATCTACGTGTCTAATGATGACAACAAGGAGATGGAGTTCTGCACCACTTACAGACACTTAGAGTTCACGGTTTTTCTATTTGTACTCACAAATGTCATTGCAAAATTCATGGCCACGTGTCCTTGCAACCTTGCTGGTTTTTTTTGCATGTATCCTGATGACTTCATCATTGTAAAACTCAACAACATCTTGGTGTACAGCCGCACCTTGGAGGAGCACAATGGACATCTCCAAATAGTTCTCAATATTTTATAAAGACAGAAATTTCACACAAAAAATCTCAAAATACAAATTTGGTCACTGTTCAATTGAGTCTTTTGGCCACATCATCCGTGGCGGACGAATCACAATAGACCCAAAGAAAGTGGAAGCGGTCGCTAATTGGCTGACACCAACCAAAGTTTAGGACATCCAAGTATTTTTGGAAATTTGTGACTACAACCATCGATTAGTAAAATACTACACCTGAGTGTCTGTGCCTCTTTTTGATCTCACTCGTAAAACCACCAAGTGGGGTTGGGGGGACAGCGAACAAGAATCCTTAAACTCTTTGAGAAAAAATCTGAGCTTGACGCCAACCCAACAATTGGTGGATCCAATGGAGGACTACGTCATGACCACCAAGCATCCAATTGAGCTATTTGACTTGTTCTCCTCTAAGACAATGGCAACAGAGAGCAACCAATAATGTACATGTTGAGAAAACTATGCGGGCCAGAAATCAAGTACGGGATGCACAGAATTGAGATGCTCGTAGTCATGCACACGTTCAAAACTTGGCGGTGTTACTTAGAATGCCGAAGATGGATCGTGTGCACCGACCACCGCACACTCAAACATGAGCCGTCGACAAACTCAATGGATGGATTTCCTCGACTCCAACTATGACATCGGGTGCTGATATGGAAAAAAATATCTGACGGATACATTGGTTCGGCGACCAAATTCTATGTACGAGATCAGCACAATACTCATCGAAATGAGACCCATACCTCACAAGGTTATCTGCAAATCATTGCAAAGAGTTTGGAGGGTACGACAAGACTGAGTTTTTGTTGGACAACCCCTACTGGCGACGACTGTTCACTGGCCAAGTCGTCGTACCACCAAAAAAAGAGTGACAGTGGATGCTATTTGAGGAGTACTACGACACAAGTCCAGATGGAAACTTTGACAAAGACAAGGTGCTTAAGAAGATGGCAAAGCATTATGGGTGGGACTGGATGCAGACGGACTTTGCAACATTTTACAAATCTTGCGATACTTTTCAGAAAAAATACTCTCATCGCACGAGGCCACCAAGACTGCTCCAACCTCTCTCTATTCCAATGAAGCAATAGATCGACATAAATATGGATTTTGTGACGGGGTTGTCTACCATTCCCAATGACTATGACACCATCCTCATGGTAGTAGACAGAATTCCAGAAATGCTACACTTCATTCCAACGACCACCGTCACTTAAAAGGGAACAACACGCCTGTTTCTATCCTAGATCATGCGGTCACACGGTGTGCCATGGACCATCAACAACGATAGAGATGGCCGCTTCACCAGTCATTTTTTGCACAAATTGATGATGTGTTATTGCAGACTGATCCAGCTATCAACAGCGTTCCACCCTCAAACCAGCGGGTGGACCGAGCGGACCAATCAGATGCTCAAACAACACATCCACACATTATGCGAGCCGCACGACACTGGCGGGCAGCCAATTTCCCGACTTCTGGGCTTGCATACAACTCTGCAGCTCCCACCACAACAGCTAAAATTTTGTTTGAAGTGGTTTACGACAAACTTCCCGCCAGAACGACAAGACTCCAAAGCGAAAGCATCATTTTCGTGAAATGAATCCACAGAGGAGACTTCACTGGAATTAGGGGGAAAAATGTGTCAAACTCTTGCAAATACACAAGCAGCAATGAAGCGAGCATGTATGTGTAAGATAATTCGTTTGTGCCACATGCTTCAGCATCTGTGTGTGCCCATGCAATGTATCACCCTGTGTTGCGACAACCAAAGCTCAAAGGTGATTGCTGAGCATGATGGCATGCACCATACACACACGAAACATATCAATGTTGAACATCACTTTGTGCTTGAGCACAACTCGGCAGGAGAGGTCAGATTAGTCTGGGTCAAAACACATTAGAAATGTGTAGGCTTCCTCACTTGGATCTTCGCAATGAATGTTCAAGTCTTTTGTGCATGCTGTTGGTCTGTTGCATGCTCATCATCCTCCTGGTTGAGTCCTCATGCTCTAGTTTAATGCTTGTCTTGTGTGGCTATCTGCTTGTGTTGCCCCTCTGTTGTGTTTCTTGTACTTTGTTCACATCGTTTTTGATTAGTGTGTGGAGTTTAATGTGGGGGAGGTCCATGACTGACTGACTTCATTTTGTGCAAGAAACCTGTTGCATGTGATTGAGTGCATCTTCGGGCCATGGAGGAGTGTTGACGTGGGGTGTGAAATCATACCAGTGATTTCTTGACTTCACCCATACACTCTATTTTGTAAGAAACTGACGTTGGTGGCCAAGAAAATGGGAAAATAAAAGCACATGATGATCACTTTGTGCCACACATGTCGTACGATGGCTAACCTGCTGCAATGAGCCTTCTGCTTGTGAGGTAGACATGAAAGCTATGTATGCATAGTACATACGCTCGTGGATGATATGGCACAAATTTACCTTGCATGTTTGGGTGATTGTTTGAGGAATTCGTGGCTTGCTACTCCCGAGGAATTGTTCTGTCTCGTTGCCTGGTCAGCAGCACGACTATTTGCTACTGAATTAAACCCTGTCATGGGGCTTGACATCGTGGATGGCGTCGAGGCTCCATGCAAGGCATTCTCGCCTGGATGGCCTCGTCAACCACGCTCGCTCTCACTCTTTACACTCTTTTTTTGTCTGACATGTCTCTTTGTTAAGTTTATATCTCATTCAAATCCATGGCATTCTTGCTGAATGTGTGTACTGTCCTTTCACCTACTTTGTTCTGTCATCCCTCACGTTTCACCATTCTTCTCCAACTACATCTCATGCTTGCTAAACTTGGTTTCTTCTCCAATCCATGATGTCACTTGCAGAATTGTATGTGCTCCTTGTTCCCTCCCTCTCTCCTTCACATCTCCCTACTCCCTACAAAGAGAACCTGTTCTAAGAACTAGGGTGAAATCTGAAAAATTTCTTGGATATGTACGTCAGGAGAATAGAGCGAGCCAGACATACATGCCATGGATGTGAACTTTGCACTTAGGAAAAAGACAAGTGTTGTGGAAGAGGAGCGAGCATCTCAGCACCGGTAGGCGCACACCTTGCCTGTGTGTCACACAAACGAGGCCACAGTTCCACCCAGGGGTCGAGCCCAACCTCTCAATATTAAACTGAGGGCAGCTACTCACCAGTGCATGGACAAAGGCTGAAACGGTGGGCCCTTAAGGATCAGCACCAGGGAAAACATGGCAGCTCCTTCAAATCCCACATGCAAAACATGGACACAAACCAAGACATTCTACAGGGTCCGATGTCTTGCCTCCTCCGCATCCAAAAAAGAGAGTCAAGAAAGGAAACAAGAGGTCATGATGTTATCCCAGGTCACATCATGGGAGAGTGCAGCAGCTGCCTGGAGAGCCTGGTACCAACTACGAGCTCCAGTCTTGAGAGATAAATCCCCAAGCGCAACCATGTCTCCTGTACATGTATGTGATTGCATGTGGGACAAGGCAAGAGGGAATTCCATATGTGGTTCACCATGAATTGGACAACCATCAACACTCCCCCATGACTCGCAGTCACAAAACCCACATGCATCAGTGAGATGCTACACACAAGAATGTATAAGCGTGGACGTGGAATAAACACGCAAAAAATAAGCATACATCACCAGGGATCATGGGGACATACGAGACTGACCCCATGCTTTGATTGTGAACTGAAGTGCGCCTGGCGTGATGGTCACACGACGAGCCCTTGGGATGAACCTCCCAATCCTTGACCCCTTGATGTGTAGGTCCACCCTTGAGATACAGCACGACCCTCTTCTAATAGCAAGACCTCTGCAAGTGACCGAGGTTCGTGCAGCATCTCGAGGGTGGTCCCACACACCAAGGGGTCGAGGGTCAGGAGGTTCAATCCAAGGGCTCGGGGTGTGACCTTCACGTCGGGTACCCCTCAGTTTACATTTGGTATCAAAGCACGTGGACTCTCGCTCGGCCCCAACTGCATTTGGCCAAAAAAGAAATGTCATGACCAGAAGCACAACAGCAGCTGCATATGACCAGGCCTTCCTCATGGAGGAGATGTGGCCTGCTCTTGACAAGTTGCGTCAATAGAACCAGCAGGTGTGCATGGAGGCTGAGGTACATCAACCAAGGGAGCAGTGCGTTGGAGGATGTCGCATTGGCATCTGCTCCTACCTTCTGGTGGCCCAACCCGAAGGAGCCAGAATTTTACACTGGCAAGGAAAGTGCACGAGAGTGGCTCTTCACAGTGAACCAGTACTTCACGGTGATGAACGTTCCCGTGGGACAAGATGCCACAAGAATGGAGTATGCACCTACGCTGCTCAGGGGAATGGCGCTGAAGTGGTGGTCTGCATTGTGCTGGTGGAACGCCGCTGAGATGCTGGACGGGCTCGGGGGCAGACAACGGCTCCAGCCACACTTGAGTCTACCACTAGGGTGGGAAGTGCAGCTCGGTGCACTGCGGCTTGACGGAGAAGCCAACGACATGGGAGCAGTTCGAGACGATGCTCCACGCGTGTTTTGCCCTCCTCAATGGCAGCTAAGTCACACACGACAAAATCAAGCATGTCAAGCAAGGCTGATCCGTCCAGGAACATACCACGTGCTTTATGGCGTTGGTGGCACAGATCGACAACCTCTCGGACGTGGAGGCGTACGACCTTTACTATGATGGTCTGAAGCCACAGGTTCAACGTGAACTTGCGGTGCTCAGGTTGCGGAACTTTACAGAGCTGGTTTCAGCAACGAAATGCATCGATGTGATAAGTACAATGCGCTTTGGAACAGCTACGCAACACAACCACAGGTGGAGCAGCTGGTTCACGCTATACCCATGGAGGTGGATGCAATCCAAGCCAGACAGTGGGACACGAGCAGACAGCAAGGACCGAGAGACAAGGGTAGGACTTGTGGTGAGGAGGGTCATCGCAAGCGGGACTGCCCTAAGCGTAAGGCATAGCAGGGACACGGGCAACAGAAGTGAGGAGGGGATGTCCTACTATTGCAATACTTCCATCCACAAGGGAAAGTACCAGCCCTGAAAGGCTTTTTCCTTTTAAGGAGTTGCCTCAAGTGTTGTTGCGGGGTGAAAGGGAGACCGGGCAGTTTCCAGGGTTCATCCTAGAGCTGGTTTCTGATATATCGGAAGGAAGTTTCAAGGTTTGGATGAAGCTACGCGATCTGATGGATGGCGATGCGAGCCATAGCTTGTTCAACGACAAGTTGGTGATGAGGTTGGAGCTTACATAGCAGCCGGGGGCATCGGCCAAGGCGTGGCAGGTGTCTGAGTGGTGGAGTGCGACAGACCTCTCATCAAGCACAAGGTCCATATGGGTGAGTTGGTGTGTAACAAGGCATTCCACACTTGCCCTATAGATGATTACGACTAGTTGATTGGTCGGGATTGGTTACACGCCTGGAATCTATAAGTGGATTGGAGGTATAACCAGGTGATCATGAAGGCGGGGGGGAGGGGGGGGGGGAATCTCACTTTGCCATTGTGGCGGGGTGAGGGGAAGGAGCCGGATGTGGCAGAAGCGGGAAAGCAGTTGCACGTCATCAACTTGCAGTAAATAACGCAGTGTGAGTGCAAGGGTGGCTAGGTTTACTTGGGTTGGATGCGTCCAAAACAAGTAGGAGAGCAGCAGATTGCAGCCATTGAGGCAGCAAAGGGGCATCAGGTCGAAGGCGAAGGAGCTCCAGAGTTACCTCCTGGTGTTGGGGAGATTTTCAAGGAGTTTGGGGATGTTTTCACTGAAGAGTTTCCAAAGGGCTGCTGCCACGGCGCGACATCGACCACAAGATCAAGATGGTGCCAGGGTTGTTACCAATGGTGTGGTCTTACAACCGCATGAGCAATGTAGTTCTTGCGGAGGTCAAGGAGTTGGGAGAGTTGGTGGATGAGGACTTCATCCGGTCGTCCGTGTCCCCATATGCGACACCAGTGCTGTTGAAAAAAAATTCAAGGGAGCTGCGGATTTGCGTGGATTACCGAGTGCTCAGCAACATCACGGTGAATAACCGCTACCCATTGTAATAGGCCAAGGAGCTGTTCAACCAGCTGCAAGGCGTACGTGTCTTCAACAAGCTGGACCTGAGGTCAGGATATCACCAAATCCGCATTACATAGGAGAAGGTGGAAAAGATCGCGTTTCGGACATGCTGTAGACACATCTAGTATCTCGTGATGTCTTTTGGGCTTACGAATGCTCTTGGTATGTTCATGGCACTGATGAACCGGGTGTTCCATTCATACTTGGACCAATTTGTGGCTGTCTTGCTCGACAACATGGAGGAGCACCAAGAGTACCTGCAAATGATGATGGCAATGCTGAGAAAGGAACGACTGTTCGCCAAGCTCAAGAAGCGTGAATTTTCCAAGTAGGAGGTGGAGTTCCTCGGGTACATTGTCAGCGGGAGGGGGATCCGTATGGATTTCAAGAAGGTGGAAGCTGTGAAGGAGTGGCTAGAGCTGCCATGAGTATATGAAATCAAAGTTTTGTTAGGTTTTACGAACTACTACTGGAGTTTTATCCAGGGGCACGCTTGAAAGACTTGCTCGAGAAGGGGAGCCCATGGGATTGTGATGCAAAGGAAGGACAGACCTTTGGAACAATGAAGGCTGACATGTGTGAGGCACCGGTGTTGATGCACCCGTAAATGAGCAAGGAGTATGTGTTGGCGGCAATCGCAAGCGAATATTCAATCGGCAAGGTGTTGATGCAGGACCATGGGGCTACTCTCAGAAGCTGAAAGGGGTTAGCTCAACTACCCAATCCACAAAAAGGAGATGGTCATGGTGGTCATGGCATTCAAGCAGTTAAGGTACTATCTTGAGGGATGACGGTGTGTAGTACACATAGACACTGCGCACTCAAGTACCTCAAATTACAGCCAAAACCTGAGTCATCGTCAAGCACAGGGATGGAGCTACTGGAGGGTGGCTTTGACTATGGGATCCAGTATAAAACAGGGAGGATCAACCCAGCAGACTTGCTTTCGCGTCGCCCGGACTTGGGCATGCATGCAATCATGGTGCTGGTGGAATCCCCGATTATATGTAACCTATTTGCTCATGGGTATGCGGAGGACCAGGAATTCATCGTGAGTACAGTGAAGTGGCACAAGTGAGATGGCTAGTATTGGTGGCATTAGAAGGGGAACCAGATTGTAGTGCTACGGAGTTCGTCATTGCAACAAGCATTATTGGAGGAGGCGTACAACGCGCATTACAATGGTCATTTTGGCCATGACAAGACCTTCAAGATGCACGTCAATATTGGTGAAAAATGATGGGAGAAAATGGCAAGGAGAACGTAAGAAGCTATGACACATTCCAAAGAATCAAGTCATAGAGGGCACAAGTGCCAAGAGAGCTGCAGCCGCCACTAGTACCGGAGCGACCGTGGATGGATATCTCATTTGACTTTGTGTGGGGTCTTTCACGGAGCACAACAGACAACACCATGGTGCTGGTAGTGGTGGAAAGGTTCAGCAAGATGTCGCATTTCATTTCGTGTACGAAGAAGGCCATGGCAACGGATACAACTTAACTCCTCTTTGAACACGTCATCAAGCTTCTGAAGTGCCCAAGTGTATGGTCTCGGACCATGACCTGTGATTCACGTCCTGGTTCTAGAAGGAACTCTTGAAGACGCTGGACACTCATGTGGCTCTTTCATCGGCCTACCATCTCCAAACATATGGGCAAACTGAGCGCACCAATCAGACCATGGAGCAGTTTTGTTGCAGCGGGGCATCTTGGAGCTGGATGGTAAGGGATGGAAATGCAAGCTTCCGGTGGCTGAGTTTTCCTACAACTTAGCAGTGCATGCCTCGACGGAGGAGGTCTCCCTTTGAGTTTTAATCTTCTTCTTAACATAAATTTGAAAATTTTATAGCGATATCTTCCTTGTTCATTGCAAGGAAAACTAATAAAAAGAATTTTCTAAAAGTCATAGCTAATCAGACGCAAGCCCCTCCCTTGGTGGATTACTCCTTTTACTCCTCAGCCTGGGGGGTATTAGCCACCGTTTCCAGTGGTTGTCCCCCGCCAAGGGGCAGGTTCTTACGCGGTGGTGTAAAGGGTGTAGCCGGCATATCCCTCAGACATGGCGACACGGTCAGACCTACACGTGGTGTAGTAGTGTACAATTGACTTCACGGAGGTGTGGCGGATCGAATCTGAGGCTCTTCACAAGGCGTAGCAGTAGATGAAGTGGCAAGTGGACAAGCACCAGACAGCCGAGGATTTCTCGGTGGGAGAAACGGTATTCCTGAGCCCACAGAACCTGCAGCTGGCTAGGGTTTCCAGTGACAAGCTCAAGCCTTGGTGGGTGCGTCCTCCGGTCAAGGAGGAGCGGTCCGCAGTGAGCTACGAGTTGGAACTGCCGGACCACTACGGGATTCATCCCGTGTTTCACGCTTATCTCCTAAAGACCTACAAGGAACCGGATTTTTTTTTTGGTGGGTTTTTAAGATGGTCCAGGCAGAAAATCCCTCCCACCGGGCTCCCTTCCGGAAGCTGCTACCTTGGTGACTGTTTGATCCGCTCAGTTTGGGTCCGATTCGGCGTCGGCGTGTTCGGCGACCGAGGTTCCATCCTAGGAACCGGATGTGCAGTTCATGGCGCGTGGACAGGCTCCTTATCCACAGGTCTTGGTGGAGGGTGAGGAGGAGTACGTGGTGGAGAAGATTCTTGGACACAACCGGCATGGCAACTGGTGGCTGTACCTGATGCAATGGCTCGGCTATGGGCGTGTGCACAACTTCTGGATTACAGAGGCCAACTTCCATAGGGGTGCTCTGGTTAGCACGGTCCTCCGAGAGTACCAGGAGCGCATCGGGACGGTGCATCCTCGGAGAGGGGATGCCATTATGGGTTCCGCCATATGAGGCGATGATAACATTATCATGCTGACATCATATGCACTTTTTGATATGCCCATTATATTCCACATCAAAAACTGGGAAAATGTGACCCAAGAACCAGGTCATTTCATGTAGGGAAGAGAAAGATATGGCCATGCAAAGGTGTGAGGCACATCTATAGAAAACAGGAGACGTATTGGTTTGACCCCAAGCATGACGGAGCGACTTTCTCACCCACTGCAACTAAAGCGTACCTAGATGCAAGGTTAGCCAATAAGGCAAGGTTTATTGGGGGCTATGTGCGCTTCGGGATGGTGGCTGGAGGTGCATACACAGGCAAGGGCACTTCGGGCAGCCGTGACCCCGGCTGGCAGTGCTGCGAGTGGCATTCATGCGTGGATCACTCAAACGGCCAGGTCTCAGCCATTTCTCCATGGTTTGACACATTCATTGGTGCGTTGGAAAGATGGCAATGAGTACTACATGATGCATATGTTATCTACATGATTGCACCTCCTTAAAGGAATTCATAGTGCAGAGGGACTCTTAGTGAGCTCATAGGGACTGGTACATAGGGATTTTTCTAGGCATGCAAATCTTAGCCAAAGACTTCGTACATTGTCTTGTACTGATCAATTACTTATAAGGATTCATTTATTGCCCAAATCTTTTTTTACTCCAAGCATTGTCTTGTACACGTCCATTCGATCCTACAAGTTTTCAGCAGTGCACCTTGGTGCAAACGCCACCAAAAGAGTCGCATGGCGAGAACCTCAGTCACTAGCAGTGGTCTTGCTATTAGGAGAGGGTCGTGCAGTACCTCAAGGGTGGACCCATACACCAAGGGGTCCCCCTTGGTGTGGACTCAAGGGTGGACCCATACACCAAGGGGTCCCCCTTGCTTGGGATGAACCTACCAAGGGTTGGTAGGTTCATCCCAAGCACTTGGTGTGTGATTGTCACGTCGGATGCCCCTCGAGGGTGGACCCATACACCAAGGGGTCCCCCTTGCTTGGGATGAACCTACCAAGGGTTGGTAGGTTCATCCCAAGCACTTTGTGTGTGATTGTCACGTCGGATGCCCCTCGGTACCTCAAGGGTGGACCCATACACCAAGGGGTCCCCCTTGCTTGGGATGAACCTACCAAGGGTTGGTAGGTTCATCCCAAGCACTTGGTGTGTGATTGTCACGTCGGATGCCCCTCGTTTCACATTGATTATCGCAGCGTGGGACGATGCAACAGATAGAAACACATAGGAGTTACAGCAAGTGGCAAAGCCAAATAATTCACAATTTCACCGAGTAACACATACTCAGCCTCTGCTAAGCTTTGGGCTATGGAGCCTTCGTCTCCAATTTTCCACGAAACGTCAGTCCCACCAACAAAAAGATATAATAGGTCCTACTCCGTGCATTGGCATCATGTACCCAGTCACTGTCGGTGAATCCATCCACAATGACCGAGGGTTGTGCTCTAAAGCACAACCCTGTGTTCTCTGTAGAGAGCGAGTGGCATAGTACACGCAGTGTAGCCTCAAGATGACGCTCTCAAGGAAACTAAGAAAAATGGGAGAGAACTTTCACAGAAAAGGTGACATCAATACAAGTGGTGGTGGCAAGGGACATCAAGGAGCCAATCACCCTCAGGTAGTCAGTCAGATCAATGTCTTCTCCACTTTAGACACATCCAGTGACTTTAGCAACTTCTGGTCTAATGGGGTCATGGGAGTGGAGGTAAAGGAAACTTAACATAGCAGAGATGCAAAGGCTCCCCCAGGTTGTGAACATACTCATCCTAGTGAACATGTAGTCTGCTTGGTGAGAATTTTTGTTGAAGCTCCATTCCTATGAAGACACGAGCAGGCCAAGATCCTTCATCTTGTATGTTGACTGCAGGAGAGTCTTCATAGAATGAACAACTACAAGGCTGGAATATGTAATCAGCAGGTCATCGACATTGACAAGGATGGCATCAGGGAGCAGAGGGAACACTCAAAAGCAAGGGAAAATCAATTGTGCTCCTGTAAAAGCCTCCCTTCTCAAGTGTGGAGGTGATTTCCTGGGTCTAACAGCGTTTCGATTGCTTAAGCCCATAGAGGGCTTTGCAAAGCCGCCATACTTTATCGGTTCTATTCGTGAACCCAGGGAATTGGTCCATGTAAATATCCTTGCCAAGCCCGGCATGAAGACATGCATTGTTGACATCCATCTCTTCCAACTTCCATTCATGTTGAGCCACTTAGTAGGGGAGGACTTGCACAGTCGTGTATCGGCTGGCTGGATCAGACATCTTATCAAAGTCAATGCCAAGCATCTGAGAAAACCCTTTGGCGGTGAGTTGAGCCTTGAATTGCTCGATGAAGCTGTCACACTTCAACTTCCGATGATAAACCCACTTTGCTGACGCTGCCTTCCACCATGGTAGGAGATCCACTTACTTTTAGATGTCATGGTCCGTTAGAGCATCAAGCTCTTCTTGCATAACTGTTTTCCACAATGTGGGATCAGCTGTGTTGCAGGCGTCATGGATTGTCCGTGGTTCAGATGGGAGCGGTGAGAGACCAGCAATGGCAAAGTATGAGAAAACATATCCAGTGATAGATGTATTGAGAGCTCGGTGAAACTCCTGATCAATGAGAGATGAGCTAAGGGCAATGCCGGAGTACACAAAAAATACAACAATAGGAGAAGCAGTTGTGGTGAATACAAAGGCACCAAGGCTGGGCTTACTGGAAATAGTGATTTGAGGCAAGACGGTCGGGGAGGTTTCCACTACAGGATCACCCGTGTTGGGGTCACAGGAGGCAGATACACGAGATTTAGAGACAGATGGAAGAGTCCAAGACGGGAGAGCCCGAAGATGACCACCATGAGCATACAGGGACACAGGTGGAACAGTGGCAGGAGATGAGACTACACGCCATACAGTGGGAGTGGCCAGGTGGAAGAAGGGTCAGCCTGAACACGAGGAGGTAAAGTAGAAGGCAATCTAGGGATGGATGTAGAGGCATTAGGAGAGGATGAAAGAGGTAATGGAGCCAATCCATGAGGAGACGTGATAGGAGTACAAGAAGCAAACTGAGAAGAAGCACTGTCCAACATGTCCCGCACGAAGGGGAGAACAGCAGGCCCACAAGAAACAAGTGACGGACCCTCCCCCAAGCCAAGAGACTGGGGCCAAAGAGGAGGGGGGGGGTGAAGAAATTCATGCTCAAACACATTATAAAGGGAAGAAGCATCACAAGATTCAATCAAGGTCAAGTGAGGTCCCAGAAATTCAAGTGAGGTCCCAGAAGCGGCAGGCCTTGGAAAAGGGAGGGACGCCAAGAAAGACACAGAGACGGCCACAGGAAGAGTACTTTAAGTCGTGATGATCATTGGGAATCCAAACAGAGGCAACAGAGCCCCACACACGAGCAAGACAAAGATCAGGGTGAAGACCAGTCCAGCACTTAAACAGAGTGACACGACGAGGAAGGGGCCCATGGAGAATACGGTTTCACACCCTGTCATGTACAACATTGCCTCAAAGGCAAAGAGGAAGGACTGTCCGCAGGCTGGGAGGGGGGAACACACCGTCAGCCAGGGTGTGATTCCAGCATTCAGACACACCATTTTATTCTAGCGTGTATGGTGCGGATAGTTTCATATGCACATCACAAGATTCAAGGAGGCAAAAGGTAAGACCAGGGAACTCATCACCGCAGTCACAGCAAAAGGCTCATAGCTGGTGCAAACAAGGACGTTTTGCCTGATGCAACCAGGAATCAAGGATGTTGGTCACATCACTTTTGTGACGCAAGGAAAAGACCCACCAGTAGAGAGAGAATTCATCAATAGATCATAGTATGTAGCGGCCAAGGCCATCAAGGAAGTCATGGGGAAGAGGACCCATAACATGAGCATGCACGAGGTCAAGAGGATGGGCAGTAACAGACTCAACTGTGGGGAAGAGGACCCATAACGTGAGCATGCACAAGGCCAAGAGGATGGGCAGTAGCAGTGTATCTTGCCACAAGCACAGTGAAGACAAGTAGTGGAGCACGTAGATGTGAACGTGGCAAAGTCAATCCGGCGGTAGGTTGGATGTGCAGGAGAGGTGCGATGGCCCCAATGTGATTGTGGCAAAGGAGGTGGTGCAAGAGGTCGACATGCTTGGGCAACAGAGTGGAGAAATGTGGACAAGGGCAGAGACAATGGAAGACAAGGGCAGGGAGACAGGAATGCGGAAGAGAGGATTACAACAAAGGCAAAGGACCAACCCGCCATAGTAACAAATGGAGATGGTACCAACACCACGGCTGGGCGAGATTTCCATGCCCTGATCATCAAGGGTGGTGACAAACAAAAAGCTGACATCCAAATTGGGCACAAATAGGACATTAGAAAGGAGCACGTCCCCACCAGGACCAACAAAGCAGACAATGCCAACTCCCTGATTGGGGAGAAATCTGACCAGACCATGTCCAATTCAATGGGACCGAGGGAAAAGAAGGACAAGCGGCAAGATTTCATATAGTGGGTGATTCCTTAATCAATGATCAAGAAGCCACCGGACACGCGAGCAGATGACAGAACAAAGCAGACAGCAACGGTACTAGAAAGTGGAACAGTAGAGGAGGATGATGCACCGACGTGATGAGAAAACGTTTGTGATTGCAATTCTCAATCTATGGATGATCATCAGACAAAGCACCCTGGACATCCCTATACAAAGTGCCACAAAAGACTCCATGCAATGCACCCACAAGAGAATGGGACAGGCCAATGACACCCTCAACACCTTGAGTGAAACGTTTTAGAAGCTAAGTGAGGCGACGCTCCAGAGCACGTTCCTCCTCACAACGGTCAGAACAACGGTCGGAGGGACAAGGGTCGAAAAAGTGGCCATTGTCACAAGGCCAGGTAGAGGCTGTGTAGTGTGTTGACATGGTGTGCCCCTTGCCATGAGTGCCGTTGATCGTACACCCTGGTTCGACCACTGAGGAATAGTCGAACACCTGATCTGACTTTAGATTTGAATTCCTTGGATTTTTTCATGCAGGATCGAGCTTTGAAACGCTCGATTTGAGTGAGTATTCCGAAAGTTAGCCTACCCCGAAAATCGGGTGTTGGGCGTGTGGAATCTGGTACCCGACATAGATGGCGGGATAATCCACCGCCAGTGATCCTAGTTCGTCTCCAATGGGCTCCAAAGGCACATGGGCCATGAAGGAATGAATGTGGATGGTCCCCTGGACCAAGGCAAGCCCCTCCCCACGTTGGGATGACAGGAAGGGCGCTTCGACAGGCCACCGTCGAAGCGCCTCCCTTCACTCCCGTCCGTGGGCATGGTGGGCGGCTCGGCTCCACCAAGGGTTACTTCGACGGCCGTAGCAGGGGCTCTACTGCTCCGATTTGGGCGTGCTTGGATGCGTTGGAAAGCTTAGATCACAGGCTATAAGGATCTGATGTAATCTCACTATGCTAAGTAACAAAATCGTGTTTCGATTCAGTTCTACTGAATGCGACGTGTTCTGCCCACTCACATCCGTGATCCNGACAGGCCACCGTCGAAGCGCCTCCCTTCACTCCCGTTCGTGGGCATGGTGGGCGGCTCGGCTCCACCAAGGGTTACTTCGACGGCCGTAGCAGGGGCTCTACTGCTCCGTTTTGGGCGTGCTTGGATGCGTTGGAAAGCTAAGATCACAGGCTATAAGAATCTGATGTAATCTCACTATGCTAAGTAACAAAATCGTGTTTCGATTCAGTTCTACTGAATGCAACGTGTTCTGCCCACTCACATCCGTGATCCTTGTGCTCCACACTCTTCACCATTGGTGTCCCTTGGCTGCCCCAAACCTTGGTAGCATGAACCAGTGAGAGCTAGGAATCCTTGAGGGTGCCTCCACACCCACTAGAGCCAACAAAGGGTTATGGGCCCACGTGCCTAGACGGACCTTAGCTCTTCAAGCTTCACGCTACCGCCGCGGGCCATGGCAACGACCGAGCAAGAGAGCATCGGCGCCGTCTCCAAGTTTGATGGGAACGGCTTCCCCTTGTGGAGGTGGCAATTTGAGGTCTACCTTGACGACAAGGGCCTGCTTGAGCTGGTCAACGGTGAAGAGACCGCGCCTCCGGATACCGCGACGCCGGAGGAAGTGGACAAGTACAAGAAGCGCAACAAGAAGGCGCTTGCACTATTGGTGTTAGCGCTTGCTCCGCCGCAGCGCGCACTGATTCAAGGATGCACGGAGGCCGCGGAGGCCTGGAAGAANAACGAAGGCGACGACATCATGGAGATCCTGCAGCAGATTGAGTCCCTTACTGCCGAGTGCGTAGCCACCGGATGGAAGGTTGACCCTCAGCTGCAAGCCATGATCCTCCTTCTGGCCTTGCCGGACAGTTGGAGTCCCATGATCACCGTCGTAGGCGGCTGGTCCGCCGATGAGCTGAAGTACCCGAAGGTGGCTGAATACGTCCGCAACGAATGGATGCGGCGTGGTGGGAGAGAGAGTGGGGCAACATCAAGTTCCGCCTATGCCGTCCGCCCTCAAGGTGGAGGGGGAGGCAAGAAGGGGAAGGGTGCTAACCAGGGTACCAAGAGAGGTGACAACAAAGGGGAGTGCTACAATTGTGGCAAACAGGGCCACTACGCACGCGATTACCCCAACAAGAAGTTGGACCAGCCCAGGAAGGGCGGGAAGAAGGACACCCAAGCCATGATGGCCAGGGAGTCTACCAATTTGACAGATCCGGAAGTCACTGTGATCGACTCCGGATCAGGCCGCCACACACAATGCAACCGGGCGGCATTCGTCACCTACGGCGCCACCGAGCGGCGCATGACAGTGGCCAACGGCAAAACAGAGTTGGCCGCGGGCGAAGGGAATGTTCGCATTGAGTCGGTGGTGAACGGGAAAGTCATTCCGTACACCATTTACGATGTGCTCCACATGCCCAACTTTGGGGCAAATCTGCTGTCAGTGAGCCGCCTTACCGACAAGGGGCTCGAGGTACTCTTCAACAAGAAGGAGGCCATCATCCGGAAGGAGGGGGACGGTGAGGTGATTGCGCGTGGCAAGAGGGAGGAGGACCTGTACCTTCTTCGCACCAAGGTCCTTACCGATGCGGTAAGGACTGACGCCGTCAACCTCGTGACAAAGGATGAAGGAAATCTGGACCTGTGGCACCACCGCCTATGTCACATCGCTCCCTCAACTGTGAGGGACATGGCGAAAAAGGAAGTGGTGCGGGGCCTTGAGGTCAAGGGCCTCGATGCAGCCAAGAATGCCGTGTGCGAGCCATGCGTGGTGGGCAAGGCGACACGGCAGCCGTTTGATGGCAAAGGGATGCGTGCATCGACGAAGTTGGAGGTGGTGCACACGGACGTGTGTGGACCATTCGAGAGCTCCATCGGGGGCGCTCGCTACTTCGTCACCTTCATCGACGACCACAGCCGCAAGCTCTACCTCTACATCATCAAGAGGAAGAGTGATGTCCTGACTTGTATGCAGGAGTTTGTGGCGGCAGTGGAGCGGCAAACAGACTTGAAGGTGAAGGCGTTCCGGAGCGACAACGGCGGCGAGTACGAGGGCTGCTCGGCATGGATGAAGAGCAAGGGGATCGCGTGGCAGAAAACTACGCCACACTCTCCGCAGCAGAACGGCGTCGCCGAGAGGGCGAACCGCACCATCCTCAACATGGACCGGTCCATGTTGAGTGATGCCGGCCTCGCGCAGCGGTACTGGGGTGAGGCGGCACGGACAGCGGCGTACATCATGAACCTGACGCCGACGAAGCCGCTAAAAGACGCGGAGTCCAAGGTGTTGAAGACGCCACAAGAAGTGTGGAGCGGGAGGAAGCCAACTGTGGCACACCTCCGCACGTTTGGTTGTGTTGCACATGCTGTTGTGCAGGCACGGGAGGGGCGGGGCAAACTGGACCCGCGGACTCGCCGGTGCATCTTCGTCGGGTACGAGAGCGGGAGCAAGGCGTACCGGCTCTTCGACCCACGGAGGCAGCAGATCGTGAAGAGTCACGACGTCACGTTTGACGAGGACAGTCGTTGGACGGACAAGGACGCGGGTCTCTCCAAGCGAGGGGAGTGGCTGCCACTCCTCGAGGGAGAGACGCTGGAGGACGCAAAAGAGGGTGACGTCCAAGCGGCTCCAACCGGCGACAACCATCCGGGGGATGGGGGAGCGGCTGATTTGCATTCAGCCGAGTCGGACAATGAGTCCGAAGCGCCGGCAGCAGTGGAGCTGAACGAGGAGGCGGGGAGTGAGCCCGCATCTCCACGGTCCCCGAGAGAGGGGGAGCAGGCCAGCGGTGTGAGTGGCGCCGCAAGAGGGCAGCAGCAGCAACAGCAACAGCGGCAGCAGCAGCAGCAGCCTCAACAACAGCAGCCCCGGAGAAGCGGACGCGCAAGGAGGACGGCAAAACGGTACGATGCTACGCAGGGCACCTGGACTGGGTTTGCTCGAGCATTCTTTGCGCAAGAGGAGCCCGAGACCGTCAAGGAGGCGTTGCAGCAGAAGGATGGGGCTGAGTGGGAGGGAGCCATAAAATCTGAGCTCGCCTCCCACGAAGAGAACGGTACTTGGCAGCTGATTGATAGGCCGGAGGGCGCAAAAATCATCGGCTCCAAGTGGATCTTCAAGAAGAAGCTCACCAAGGAGGGGAAAGTGGAGCGGTACAAGGCGCGGCTGGTCGCGAAGGGGTACGCCCAACGAAAGGGTGAATACTACGAAGAAACCTTCGCACCGGTGGCGAAGTTCGCCTCCATCCGTTCCATCCTCTCGGTGGCGGCGGCGCGCGACTACGAAGTCCACCAAATGGACGTGAAAACCGCGTTTCTCAATGGCGACCTGGACAAGGAGGTCCTCATGGAGGTGCCGGAGGGGGTGGACGCGCCGCCAGGGAAGGTGTGCCGGCTTCGCAAGGTGCTCTACGGACTGAAGCAAGCGCCACTCATGTGGTACCTGAAAATGGACGGCTTCATGGCCGAGCTTGGCTTCAAGCGCTGCGAGGCGGATCACAGCGTGTACGTGCGGAAGCAGCCGGGGTTGCACCAGATCGTGGCACTCTACGTCGATGATCTCATCCTCGTGTCGTCGGACATGGAGGAGTTGGTGAACCTGAAACGGCAGCTGGGCGGTCGGTTCAAAATGACCGACATGGGTGAGCTCGAGTACTACCTTGGCGTCACCATCAAGAGGGATCGCAAAGCACGCACGCTCGAGATGGGGCAAGCAAAGTACGTGCAAGAGGTGCTCCGCCGCTACAACATGGAGGAGTGCAACCCCATCGGCACACCCATGACGACCACATGTGAGCTGAGCTCGAGCATGGGCCCGAGCACGGACGAGGAGAAGGAGGAGATGGCAGGTGTGCCATACCAGTCCGCAGTGGGGAGCATCATGTACGCCATGGTGGCGACGCGGCCAGACCTGGCCTTCGCGGAGGGCCAAGTGAGCCGCTACGTGGCTGACCCCGGGCCGCTGCATTGGCAAGCGGTGAAGCGGATCCTCCGCTATCTCAAGGCGACAAAACAGTCGCGGCTCGTGTTTGGAGGGGGAGCGCGTGACGACTCCCTCGATTTGGTCGGCTACTCCGATGCCGACTGGGCTGGTGATGTGGATGACAGAAAATCAACGTCCGGGTACGTGTTTGTGCTTGGTGGTGCAGCGGTTTCATGGGCAAGCAGGAAGCAGGACTGCGTGGCGCTATCCAGCACTGAAGCGGAGTACATCGCGCTCGCGGAAGCCGCAAAGGAGGCGGTATGGCTGAGGCGGCTGCTAAAGGAGATCGGCGTGCCGCAAAGGAAGCCGACGGCACTCAACGTTGACAACATGAGTGCCATCAGCCTCACCCAGAACCCAGTGTTGCACAGGAGGACCAAGCACATCGAGATCCGTCATCACTACGCGCGTGACTTGGTGGCAAAGGGAGATGCGGCTATTGTGCATTGTGGCACTAAGCGCATGCTCGCCGATGCCATGACCAAGGCACAGCCCAAGGACAGGCACGATGCGAGCTGCATGGAGCTCGGTCTGCGCCGTGAGGATTAAAATGTTACAGGTCCCAAGGACAGGGCATCAAGGCTGCGGTGCAAGGGGGAGATTGTTGACATGGTGTGCCCCTTGCCATGAGTGCCGTTGATCGTACACCCTGGTTCGACCACTGAGGAATAGTCGAACACCTGATCTGACTTTAGATTTGGATTCCTTGGATTTTTTCATGCAGGATCGAGCTTTGAAACGCTCGATTTGAGTGAGTATTCCGAAAGTTAGCCTACCCCGAAAATCGGGTGTTGGGCGTGTGGAATCTGGTACCCGACATAGATGGCGGGATAATCCACCGCCAGTGATCCTAGTTCGTCTCCAATGGGCTCCAAAGGCACATGGGCCATGAAGGAATGAATGTGGATGGTCCCCTGGACCAAGGCAAGCCCCTCCCTACGTTGGGATGACAGGAAGGGCGTTTCGACAGGCCACCGTCGAAGCGCCTCCCTTCACTCCCGTTCGTGGGCATGGTGGGCGGCTCGGCTCCACCAAGAGTTACTTCGACGGCCGTAGCAGGGGCTCTACTGCTCCGATTTGGGCGTGCTTGGATGCGTTGGAAAGCTAAGATCACATGCTATAAGAATCTGATGTAATCTCACTATGCTAAGTAACAAAATCGTGTTTCGATTCAGTTCTACTGAATGCAACGTGTTCTGCCCACTCACATCCGTGATCCTTGTGCTCCACACTCTTCACCATTGGTGTCCCTTGGCTGCCCCAAACCTTGGTAGCGTGAACCAGTGAGAGCTAGGCATCCTTGAGGGTGCCTCCACACCCACTAGAGCCAACATAGTGGAAAGATGGTGGCCCATAAGAGGTGGGGCCTGAGGCAGTAGGTACCAAGCTCTAGGAGGATGACTGAAGAGTTGGCTGCTACAAGGGCGCCATGGCGGTGCTGAAGGCAGCAGTAGAGGAGGGTGTAGTGGATGTCTCTGCCACAGTGTTGGCAGCACTTGTTATAGTGTATGGAATCACACTGGTGCAAGCCCAGTGGGTCTGTATTGCAGAGGCAATGCATGTGTCATCACTAGGAGCAGTACATCTGGGTGCTCAATGACCAGGTTCTCCAAAGTTCCATCAGGTCACTACGCAAGGAGCGAGGATGCAGCAGTGGGCTTACCGTTGCAATGGTGGAGACCACAGTGGCCGTAAGACAGGTATAAATGCTATTGCCGACCGGGAGACTGGATCTGTAGCGGCAGCTGCAGTTGCAGAAATTACAGCATCCGCGGGTCAGTAACACATATTGCTGAGGACCAAGAGCCCAGATCTGTAGCAGCAACTGCAACTGCGGAGATCACAATGGCCGTGGGGTAGTGGCAGATGCTAATGCGGGTATATAAAAGATTCATAGGCTTTGGCCAACAGAGTGACAAAGAGAAAAATTGCGGGCCGGGAGAATAACCTACAGATTGCGAGGCTGCAGTTGAAGCGACACCTGTGACTGTGAGAGTGACAAACATATGTGGGTATGCAGAGGATGGTGCCACTCGTGAATGAAGGAATCAGAGAAACCTCCTGGCAATGTTCTGTGTGAGATATTACACTTTGGTGAACACAACATAACAATTGAAACTTGAATGAGTGGAGAGACAGCAAAGATATGCATGGATGAATAGAAGTAGTAAACAAAAGACACAAGTGTGATGATATAGTCTCACCCACATGCATGCATCAAACCGATGTCCAACAAACTGATGGAAAATAGCCCAATCCAATAGAAAGCTCCAAAAGAACAGCTGGCTAGAGCCCGACAGGCTTACAGGCTCCTTGGTTGTAAGAATGCCACATTGCAAGAAGAATTTGGTGAAGAAACAAAAACTCTATGCATCTGGATCATGAACGAGCAAAGGTAACGCCACAGAGAAAATGGACCCGTGAGGTGGTCACCAAGAAAACTCTAGAAAGCAAGTGAGGATACGCCAATTGCAACTTATACTGTCAATATAGCCATTGAGTGTCCTAACATCTCTGTGTGTTATGGTTACAAGCCCAAAGTTCACCGTGACTGTTACACCAACACTCCCACATCATCCGCAGATGCCAATCGCCACAAGCAAGCAAGGATCACAAACGGATGACAATGGCAGCGGACTCCAGGCCCAGGAGTGGAGTAGACGCGACATATTGAACAACGCATAGTACAACCTCTTCATGGAGCTGAAATGGATATTGTACCAACTACAACAAGAATTTCACAACAAAATCAGCACATGAGCGCGTCGTGGTCCAAAGGAAAATCAGGGAGCCAATGACTCTTAGGTACGTCGTCACATCAAGAAGCTCCTCCAGATGAGTTGGATCTGCAAACATTAGGAGCCACTGCCCAGCTAGCGTCATAGGTGTGGATGCCAAGGGGACTGTGGCCAAAAGGTCAGCAAAACACTCCCCCAGCATCGTGAGTAGCCAGCCTGATGCACATGCACTGTGTGGTACTAGCGATCACGCTCCATCTCCATTTCCAAGAAGACATGAGCTGTACCAAGATCCTTCATTCACTATAGATACTGGAGGAGATCCTTCATAGCCTGGACAACCTGAGGTAAGGGGACGCGATCAAGAGGTCGTCCACATAGACCAAGGCAATGATGAGGGGTGCAGAGGAGGTAGTCACGGAAAGATTTGGGTCGACTGTGCTGCGATGATACCCTCCTCTCTCCAAGATAGTGAAGATCTTGAGGTTCCACCAACGTGGAGATTGTTTCAAGAAAAAAGAGGCCTTGCAAAGGTGTGAGACTCTTTCTATACCGTCCTTGAACCATGGAGGTTGGATGATATACATCTCTTCCTCAAGATTGCCATGTAAACAGGCATTATTCACTTCCATCTTATTGAGCTCCCAATCATACTTAGCCACCTGACTCAAAAAGTCCATTCTCATGGTGTACTTGCCAATAGGTGCAAAGGTTGCATCAAATCCCATGCTAGGCACATGAGGTAATCCCTTAGCTATGAGACACGCCTTCTACTATTCTGTTGAGCTGTCGGGCCTCTCTTTTCTTCAAACCACCAAATGAGGTGATATGGCCTTACGACCAGGCGGGAGCTCCCATCGACCCTATGCTCCTTAATTGTAGCAAGCTATTTGTGCATAGCCTGCTCCTAGAGTGTTGCGTCTCTAGTGCAACGGGCTTGTTACACAGTGGTTGGTTCAAGCACATGTGCCGTGGTACAACTCGCAATGAGTATGCCGGCAAGTGTGAAATGTGGCAAAGGCCGAGTAGACACAGCTTCTGTAAAGGATTGGTGGAACTCATTAGCGATGAGAGAATATCCAAACGTGGTGTTAGGCTGCACCACAGTCACTTCCAGGTGAAGAGCGTCAAGACAAGAGACAGAAGTAGGCTATGTGGAGTTAAGGACACCACCGTGAACAGAACGGGCTGGCCACAAAGGTCCACAGGGGACACCCAAGGCACTACGACTGACAGACCGGGCATAGTGAGGCGCAGACTACAAGGGTCTCAGACGACAGCCAGGCATGCAAATGTACGGTGATGAGACAGGGGGCTACGAGGGTGCAACTGGATCTGCCGCAGATGGGACCACAACCGATGACGCAAGCAATGGTGCTCGTACCAAGAGTAATGCAACAAGAGACGACGAAGATGATGATAATGATGATGTTGATGCAATGGGAGATGAAAGAGATGACACAGGTGCCAATGCAAATGCAATAGGATGTAAGGCAGGTGATGATGGAGATGCGTTAGGAGATGATGTATCTGATGTTCTACATGTGACAGGAGATGACATAGGTGAAAATGCAGAAGAGGAAGTAGATGGCACAGGCAACGATGAAGATGGAACAAGAGATGTTGTAGACAATGACGTGGATGGGTCAAGAGATGATGTAGGGAACAACATAAATGGGGGCAGGAGATGATGTGGATGACGATGTAGCTCAGACATATGAAACACAACCACTACCAAAGGATACTCCACAGATACCACCGTCCCCTCGATAAGAGAAGGATACAAATAGAACAAGTAATGTTACAAGAAAAAATGCTCTCAAAGAAGATAGCATCGTGAGACTTGACAACCCGACTTCGTTCAGGGTCCCAGAAGCGCCGGGCCTTGGACTGAGAAGGGACACCAAGGAAAGGACCTCCAGGAGAGAGCTTGCCACCGCATTGGTCCTCAGGGAGACAAAAACAAGCAGTGTTTTCCTAGACACGAGTGAAGCAAATGTCACTAAGATAACCATACCACCCCTTGAATAGTGTGACATGACGAGGTAGCGGGCCGTGTCAAACACAGGTCTAAACCCACACCATGTAGGACATGGCCTCGAAGGCAAATAGTGGAGGGAGGGAAGACTCAATGAGAAGGGTACAATCACCATTTCAAGAGTACTGTTCCAACGTCCCAACACTCCATATTACTATGGTGTATATGGAGCAGAGTGCTCTAGATGCAAGCTGTTGAGACTGAAGGAAGAAAGCTGTTGGGCCCATGAACTCTCCACCGCAATCGAAGTAGGATGGTAACAGCTTACGCTGGCAAGTACGCTCAGCCTGGACAGTCCAAGACTCCATCATGGGCCCAACATCGATTTTCTGGTGAAGGGCAAAATCATCAATAAGGCACAAGACGTACCGGCCGACACCCCACATGAAGTCATTAGGGAGAGGATCCATGACATCTGCATGGATAAGGGTAAGGTGATGTAGCTACACAAGTTAGACAAGGGAAAGGACGGATGATGAAGCTTGCTAGCCGTGAAATCAAGGTATTCAAAGGTGTAAAGCACAAGGAATGTGCTAGGGCCAAGCCCAACGGCAGGCTGACGACACAAGAGGCAATGGATGGCAGCTGTATACATGTAACATAGACGGCGATGGAGCAGATGTGTGTGTACAGGGGAAAGTGAGGGAGCAACATGCACATGTGTTGTGGCATTGGTAGTGGGTGAGAGTGCAAACAAGGATACATGATACAGCTTGTCACAATACAGACCACAAAGGACAAGATGTCTAGAGGAATGTAGTGACACAGTGTCGATGCCGCAAGAGGAAGCAAAGTTCGTTCCTTGATCATCCAAGGCATTGAACCATAGTAAGCTAACCTCAAGCGAAAGAAATAGGAGAACATCGGACAAGAAGACATCACCCGGTGGACCAACAAAATGCACAACACCAACGCCTTGTACTGGCATCATCTTACCAGAGCCAGTGCGGACGGAGCGCACATCACCAAGAGACCCAAAACTGAAAAAATGCAGCACAAGATGATATCATGTGATGAGTAGCTCCAGAGTAAATGATCTAGAAGCCACTCGATACACAAGATGCGGGAGTCAACATGACATTGGGCTACATTACAAACAAGTCCACGAGAGTGCTCAGAATGTCCAGAAGTCACAGCAAGCAAACAAGGCACGGTAAACGACTACCAATGCTCAATCCAATCCACAGCCAACAAAGCATCACCAGACGATGCACCCTGAAGGGAGCCATCTGACAAAAAATGGTGATCCCGAGACTCGTGAGCCAATGCATACAAGAGGAGAAATCGAGGGACCAAGGCTAGAGAGTGGCAGCAAAATCTGGAGCAGGCATGTCCGAACCATGTTGCAACACGGCAAGAGATGCAGAGGGGCCAGAGGGGATAGATCGAGAAGAAATGGGTGAAGTTGCCCACTAGAGCCATGCTGGAGGGGCGTAGAAAGGAGAGGGTATTCCGTAGATGGTAGGGTGAAATGGTGGTGGCATCCATTTCCACCATGGATGAGGTACAAGGACCACCGAGGACATCGGCGCGGGCACACAGACAACTGACAACATGACGTCTGTGGTCTCCCACTACACGGGGTGAGACTCCCACACGCACGGGTCTTGACAAAAAAGAAGGGAGAGGAAAGAGAATAAAAGTGTAAGGCCTGAGACACGTCCCCAAGGACTGGTCAATCGTGGCACCGAGAACAAAGAATTAAAGGGAAAAGAATAGAAGGATTAAAATAAAGGAGAAAAAATGAATGAAATTCTGGAAGGAGGTGCACCCGGGTTCACCCAGGGTGTTAGCTCAGGCGCCAACTATACCAAGGGTAGGTAAGCTCGTCCCTCCCTCCCATAATTTTTCTTCTTCTTGGGCAGGCGAGCTAGGATCCCGTAAGCTCACTGGTCCAAGAATTTGTTCATCTACGGACTCTTTAATGGATGAGCTCGTTGGTCGACGAGCCCGTCGACCGAGAGAGCAGGTGATGGTGGGAAGCCGCTTCATAGCTTCCCTTCCACCATTACTCTCGTAGCTTCTGATGTTGCTTGTGTAGTGATCTTTCTGCTTCTGCTACTGTTGCTGCTACTATGTGCACAATAAGCTCACTACCTTCACTCATGTGTGATGTAGCTGCTACTGTTGTTGCTGCTAATACTGTTCCTGCTACTACTAGTGCGCCTGGCCACTGATGCAGCCTCTGCTGCTACTACTATTACTACTTCTGTGGATGATGTTGCTGTTGTGGTTGTAGCTAACATAGCCACTTTTGCTACAACTACTACTGCAGATGCTGCTAGATCAGCTACTGTGGCTGATGTAATAGAAGCTTCCATTGCTACTACTCATTCTACTATTGTTATTACTGCTGCTACTAATACTAGTGTTACTACCACTGAAACTGCTATTGTTGCTACACCTGTTGCTATTACGGTTGCTGCTGCTATTTCTAGTACGGCTGATGTATTTGCTACTGCTGCAGATCTATTGCTGTTGACTTTGTGATTTTTTGCTCCTGTTTCGATGGGGACAGCCGGATATAGTCGTTACGGCTGCTACCAATATTGTGGGTGTCTAAGACACTGCCACTCACGCTTCCTATCGCCCCCAATACTACCATGATGAAGGAAACTGCCAAAAAAAAGGCAGCATTCCGCCTCCTGAGAAGCTACATGGAAGCTTCCCAGCACTGTTGCTGTTGACGAGGCAACGCTGTCCAATCACAGATAGCACCAGCACACAAGGTGGGTGCTGAAACAGTAAGGATTTTAATAGGAGTCTCACAAGCATAATAGATTCAGTATAGAAATATAGTTGACAACTGGCAGGCACACAGCATAAGTACCTGTTTTGACGCACGGCGGGTGACGCATGCGACAGGGTCGGTTTGTCTCACAACCCGCCCAAAACCACTGTCTTGGTCATAACTCTGTGCACAGGAGTCCAAACGACACACCGCCTGAAATTATAGGTGCAAAATCTCAAGATGGACACTAGCTAGGTCACATGCATGGGTCTAGTGTCAAGCGGTGGACAAAGAGCGCAGAAACATGCAAGGAGGGTACATGGCCAGTCCACTGAGAAAATCCTACAGTCAACAAAAAACCTGCATAAGGTCCCAGCAAGCATCCGGTATACCATGGCAACTTTCTAGCAGCTGTAGATGGGTGAACCACCATCAGGTGGTGCTCCGACTCCAAAATGGACCCCCATCAAGTATCCACATGAGTATGGATACGACCAAGTGGTCAAAATGAGTTGTACAAGGCAGACGGGGACGGCTCACATCACAACACTCCCTCATGACCCGATGTTACGCATGTCCATACGCATGTACAACTGACACAAGTATAGAAGGAGGTGCTCAACAATCAGTATACAAACACCCTCAGCCGCCATCATGCAAGGGGCGTAGCCCAAAAAAAAAACTGGCCACCATGAACTTCCCACGCGCCAGTGCCTTGTTCAGAAAGTCAGCCCACTGCATGTTCCTGCCAACCCAGGTTATGGTGGATCACCTGCTGCTCCACCAGGTCATGCACAAAGTGATGCTCAACAACAATGTGCTTTGTGCATGTGTGGAACACACCAGAGTTCTAAGAAATGGCAAGGGCACTCCGGTTGTCACAGCATAGAATAATAGCAGGCATGGATTTATCCAACTAAAGAAATAAAAGTTGAAGTCACACAACCCCCGCAGCCCTAGTCCCCAGCACACCATATTCAACTTTTAATGAGCTCTGCTCAATGCAACCCTGTTTCACGGTGCGCCGTGGCACAACAGTGCTTCCCAGCAGGAACATGTAATTGGTCCGACTCCTCCCATCAGGGCTCTAGGCCCATTCACGATTCGTATAGCCGTCGATAACCACCAAGCATTATCAACAAAAGCAGAGCCCGAGGTACGGCGTGGAGGCCACGTAACACACCACTCACGTAGCAGCATACTCGAGGGCTGTGGGAGAACTATGCAAGAAGTTTGACGGCAAAGGTGATTTCCAGACGGGTGGCCATGGCTAGGTATGTGAGTGAGCCAACGAGGCGCAGATACAGGGTCCACCGGCTCCCCCGGATAGACTGAATCTGCCACCTTCAGGACATCCTGCCTTTCATGGGTGATAGGTGTGGAGGCAGTGGGCACTGTACCAAGAAGGTCCGTGAATTGCTCCTCCACAACACCAGGATAAATTGTCCGGTGAAGCTCGACCATCCATCTCCGACGTCCAGGCACGATCTCCATCCTAAGGAATACGGCTACAAGACCGAGGTCCTTCACCCTGTAGGCAGTCTGAAGTACGGCCTCGGCCTCCTTTACGGCCTCCCTCAAGGGAGACATCATCAGAAGGTCATCAACGTGGACCAGAATGACATTGAAGAGCTCAGTTGTCTGTCAAATGAACGGGGACGGATCGGCATCACTCTGCATGTACCCAGCCTGTGTGAGAGTGCCACTTTTCTCCTGGTTCTAGCATCAAAGGGACTGCTTCAGGCTATACAAGATCTTACGCAAGTGACAGACCTTGTCATCAACCTCAAAGCCAGGTGGCTCGACCATGTAGATTTTCTCCTTGAGTGAACTGTGGAGGATTGCATTGTTCCTTCCATCTGATGCGGTTCCCAATGTGCTGGGCAACAACACCGGACAAAGCACAAGTTGTGGTCATGTGACCAACAGGGGTGAATGTGCGTGCAAATTCCACACCTGAACCTAGGAAAAACCCTTGGCCATCACGCGGGCCTTGAAGTGATCCAGTGGGCCATCTGGCTTCACCTTCTTGCAAAAGACCCACCGAGCCTTGACTCCCTTCCGCCTTGGGGGAAACTGACAAGCTCGTAGACACCATGCTCTTTGATGGCTCTGAGTACATCCTTGCACATAGCATGCCACTTTGCTCCATTGTTAGCGAAGAGAGCATCCTTCAGTGTGCCTGGATCAAGCGCTAGAAAAGGGGAGCTCTTAGTGGCAAGAGCATAGCTGTCAGAGGGTGGTTTAAACGTGAAAGGTCCTACTGCTGCTTTGCAGGCCACTACAAGCTTGTGAGATACGATCTTGTGGTCAATGGAGCATGTTGGGTGCACGTGTGTGTGGTCTACCTAGACACTAGGGCCAACGGCCTTTGTACCAGGCTCGCCACTCTGGACGCTCCAAGTGGGGCGATTGGATACACTAACAATCCCACGTTGTGCTCTCGGGACATGTGGACGTATTCGACATCCGGGTTCATGCAAGAAGGCTGAGACAAGGTGTCCACCGGGGGCGCAGCCACGGTCAGAGGGACCACGGGAGTAGGATTGGGTGCACTTGATGGTGCAAGGTCGGGTGCACTGGATGGCACATGGTCATGTGCACTACGCGCCGTGGGGTCATGTACACTCACGACCAAGCGAGCATGGTCGGGTGCACTGAACGGCTCAGGGTTGGGTGCACTGAGGGCGTAGGGTCAGGTGTACTGTGCGCCCAAGGTCAGGTGCACTCGGGACCACAGGACCAAGGTCCGGTGCACTAGACGGCACATGGTCAGGTATACTCGGGGCCACTGGAGCAGGGTCGTGTGCACTGGACGGCGTAGGGTCGGGTGAATTAGGTGGCTCAGGGGCAGGTGCACCAGACAACGCATGGTCAGGTGCACAGGAAGGCGCATGGAGGCCCATGGGAGCAGGCTGGGTCACGGGATCGACGGCCAGAATGGTCCGGTCGTCCTCAGCCGGTGATTGAGCCGCACATGTGGGAGCCTAGACGGACTTGTTGGCATCTCCGGGCCAAGAACTCTCCCACATCCGTTGGGAGCACACACAGGTAGGGATGTGGTCAGCGGCCAGTGACAAGCCGTTGGTGAGATTGTAGTAGGTTTGTGCCTTGAAGACGAGGGCATCATGAGGCTCGATGACATGATGGTGCACAGGATCCCAGAAGCTCCAGTCCTTCGACCGCGGGGAGACACCAAGGAAGGCGCACATGCATCCCCACGGGGAGTCCTTGGAACCCTGTTGGTCCTCAGTGTACCAGATGCAGGTGAGGGAGCCCCAGAAGTGAGCCAGGTGAAGGTCAGCCCGATGAAAAAACCAGAGTTTGTACGACATGACATGTTCTGGCAGGGGACCGTGCAAGAGGTGGTTCGAGACCCACATAATGAGGACGAAGCCCTCAAAGGCAAAGGACTCCAGAAGGTTGCACTCAGACTGCATGGCATGAACCGCATCCTCCATGGTGCGGTTCTAGCGCTTGAACACTTCGTTTTGCTGGGGAGTAGCAGGAGTTATTCCTGGTGAAAGACACCGTGTTCAGCAAAGAAGATGATCATCTCACTGAGGAACTCCTCACCACGATTTGAGAAAAATGTGTGGAGGGTGTGCCGGGACAGACGCTCAGCCTTGACGAGCCACAAGCGGACGGCTAGAGTGGCATCGCTCTTATGGTGAAGGCTATAGACCCACTGCATCCGGGTGACGTCGACGGTAAGAGTGATGATATGGCGCAATTGATCGGGGAGAGAATTGATGGGAAGGGGACAGAGAAGGTTGGAGTGGCCCAGCTCCAATGGGCACAGTGCACAGGAGGTGGAGTCAGGGTAAGAGCAGCGATGCAACTTACCCTGGGTGCAAAAGAGGCAATCGGTGCTGGACGGCTTCTCAAAGGAAGTCGCGTCAAGATCAAGAGCATGCTGCATCCAAATGAGCTTGGACACCGCGTCTGAGCTCACGTGACAGGGGCGGCAATGCAACAAGCGCTGGTGCTCGGAGAAGAGCATGTTAGTCACAAACATGTACGTAGAAGAGGACAAAGAAAGAGGTACAGAGGGAGGGCAATGAGTGATGTGGTACAGGTCATCAATGACAGATGCACGGAGGACAATAGCATGAGTATCACAGGTGGAAACGGTGGTAAAGTCAGCAGAGTGCTCAACAGAGAGACCCATCAAATTGCTGGCACAAACGAAGTGCAGGCTGAGCTTTAAAACAGGAATGTAGAGCACATGAGGGATGGACAAGGGCCCAAATGGACCATCAAAGCATACTATTACAGCGCAATGGACTGGCAAGGACTGACGAGATCCCGTGCAAACAGACCAAACAGACCGAAGAGGACTGAGGATAACAAAGTCATGACGACTACAGGTCATGTGGTGAGTGGCACCAGAATCAATGATCCAGGTACCACTCGCCTCACGGCCCGTCGTCGACACCAAGCAATGGGCCACATAGTACTCCACAACTGCTCAATGCTCAGCAGGGACGACGGAATCACGACGGACTTCACAAATTTGGGAATCGTCAAACTACTCTATGTAGTCAGGCCCAAAGTCATCACAGGAAGTCAACGCTCCCCCACACACATCGTCATGGGGCCACAAACACAACAAGAAAAACAGACTATGGACCGCACGGCTCTGACACCACACTCCCACCTCCCTGAGTGCGGACACCAGAAGGTGATAAAATTCCGTGATGATGTAGTCGAGGGGGTCTGTATCGGTGTCACCAGAGGCGAGGGGAGATTCAGCTGTCTTCATGGTTGTGCAACCGGTTTGGATTGTACTTGAGGCAGCCGTGCACTGGGTATGCGTGACCTAAAGGCCTCACATCATCCATGTCCATTCCAGGAGCTTTTTGCACTCTGTGTGGAAATTTGTGTCCCCACAGTTGTAGTAGTGGACTAAACGTCCACTATAACCACCGGACTATTGGGAATAATACTGTTGCTGCTATTGCTGTCCCTTTCCACGGCTCCATTTGCCCTTCTTCCCCTACGTAGAAGTGGTAATGGCCTACGAGGAAGGCGAGGGCGAGGAGGGTGAGAATGAGGTGCTGAGGAGGAGAGGGGTTCTCTATGAGGCGGTCGTCACGGCAAACAGCGGACTCACCTGATGGACCTAAACAGTCTCACGTGCGGTCGTCTACCGCGGGTAGTGTTGATCAGCCTAAGGGAGAAACTCCAAGGAGTCTGACAGCTTGGCGTGAATCGCCTGGTCAAAGTAGGTGAGCATGTCGACGAACTCCATGTGGGTCCCGACCATGATGGTGTACAAAGCCCACAGCTGGGAGCCATCAACGGTGTCGAGGCAACTGTAGATCCACATGGCTCACCGCTAGTAGCCTGCTGCGGACTCAGCGGAACCTTGCCTGAGGGAGCTGAACACACGGAGATGCACCATCATTGTCGCATGGGTCTCGGTTGCAAGCAGGATCAGGACCATCTCCCTGTCGCAATGGGGATTTGGTCCAGTGCCCATACCAAGGGTCTCCAGAAATAGGCAGAAGTCAACAACGATGTCCTGGAATACGACGTAGACCAAGTCGTGCATGGCTCTCGCCACAATCTATACCTGGTGGGTGTCGGTCGTGTAATACTGGCTCAAGTGATATGGCCAGACGCCCTCCACGCCAGCCCCCACTTGGAAGATGGTCTCCCAGGCATTGAATCCAACATCGCTATCATAATATGTTTGTGGGGTCACAAAATCCTTTGGCTGTTGATACGTGGGAAGTGCGACCTCATGGACACGCTCGAGCGCATAAGTGATCGGAAGCCCATCAAAGGACACATCGGGAGAGCAGCTCGTTGAGAATGAAGGTGCAGGCAACCGAGAATCATGCGCGGGAGGGGTCCGCAGACCCCATTGGAGACGACTCATCCCCTCGACGGCCTCTCGCAACTGAGGGCCAAAAATCTGGCAACCGATCACTCCAGACCTCGTGGCTACTCCTGTAGACCGTCGCTATTGTCACTACTGTTGTCGTCTCCAGCTGGCATCTGTTTTTGTACGCCTTGCTGCTATACGCTTTGTTGCTGCACATCCTATTGTGGTGCCCCGGCTGCGGCTCGTGGGGGTTGTTGCATCCTCTGTAGCAGAGGGAGGATCTCCTCGAGGGCGGCCGGCTGCTGGTGCTCGATGTCCTCTTGTGCCTGGACTAGGGAGCCAATGGCCTGAGTGTGAGGATTGGATGTCTCAGCCACTAAACCAGAGCCAAAAATAGTAGCACGCCCGTTCTTGTTGTCGTCATGCGCCATGTGGGCCGCTCAGGAGGAAAAAACATGAAAGTGGTCGCATAAACAATCCAACTGTATTTATTCAGGGCTCCTAATGCATAGGAAATTTGACTGCAAAGTCAAACAAGTTGGATACTAATGACATCAACAAGGTAATGTTGACATCAGCTGAGGGCCTTCACGTCGTCGGGATGTCGCTATGCATCCATTACATCCACTCCTCTCCTTTTTCCCTTCATTTTTTCTTGGTTTTTTTGGTCAACCCTCACATCACGCGGGAGGGGCACCACATAGCTTAAGGTTGTGAGGTGCTTAAGGGCCTTGGATAGGGCAGCAACCTCTACTCCCCTGTTGCTCCGCGGTGGCTGCGTAGTTGGTGGCTGCGCGAGTCGCACAACCGAGTACTACATAGCTGTTGGTTGCATAGCTTCCGTGAGCAGTAGTTGTCCGTAGACGCTGCTACTATGGTTTTTTTGTGGCTGCAGCTACAACAATTGTTGCTGCTTCACAACTGACAGTTGTGGCTATAGCCACTGCTGCTACTGTGCTGTAATGGCTGCAGCTGCTGCAGTTGTTGCTGCTTTGCAGCCGGAGGCTACGATTGTGGTTGCTGTTGCTGCACAGCCAATGGCTGTGGCTGTGGCTACTACTGTTCCTACGGTTACACTATCTGTAGCCACAATAACAGTAGTAGCCACAGTGAGTTTTACAAGGCATACGGGGATGGCTCACATCACAACACCTTTGGCTCTATCGAAGGACTACGTGACGTGAGCCATCAGCTGAGGGCCTTCACGTTGTCGGGATCTGTACACCCCACCCAGCCCAACCCAGTCCAATTTTTTTTGTTGCCACTATTGCGTGCTATATGGTGGGATAAAAAGGTCATGTCTCTCTACAGCTCTGATACCATGAGGGAACAAGAGGATCCTCACAGCAGTCATCGAGATGGCTGCTGGTGTCAATGGTGCTCTACACTTGATGGCATAAGATTCCGCCGCGGGAAGAACCCGAATAAGAGATTACCTAGATTGCGGTTGGGTCCATGGCGGGCCCATGTATTGTGTATGATGAGGGGATTTCCCTGGCTGATCAGATACCATCAATTGTTCTTGGTGTGTACATTAGGAGGTTATACCCAAGCTCTCCTTCTCCTGGGGAGAAGGAGAGCTTGTGGAAGAGATCCACCGGACATACACGCCATTGATGTGGGACTTTGCACTTATAACTAGTACAATTGTTGGGGAAGGGGAGAGAACATCTCAGCACCGGTAGGCGTGCACCTTGCTCGTGGAGCACACAAAGCGAGCCCACACCGCCACACGGGGGTTGAGCTCGACCACTCAATGTTAAATCAAGGGCAGCTACTCACCAGTGCATGGGCAAAGGCTGACACAGTGGCCCCCTAATGATCAGCACCCGGGACAATATGGTAGCTCCCCAAAAATCCACATTAATACATGGAGAAATACCAAGGCATCCTCGAGTGGCCGAGGTTGAGATTCCTCCACATCCAAAGAAAAGATTCTAGAAAGAAAGCAAGAGGTCATCATGTTATTCCATGTCACATCCTAGAAAAGTGCAACAAACTGTCTGAAAAGGAAAGTGCAGGTTGGGGCAATGGCATCGTTGATGCAGTGTACAGGAACCCATGCTCGTTGCTTGGTACTGTTGCCACGGCAAAGCGACAGCGGCTCTGCTGGCCCCTTGTTCTGCTACACTAGAGTCTAAGTCTGAGAGCTCTGATTTGTTACTCAGAAGTCCACTCGCCAGAGTTAGCGTCAGAACAACAGCTGGTTCATACCAGCTGTAAAATAAGGAATGAAGAATGAGCAACTGACTGAGACCCCTCTTAGTTCTAGCCTCACCTCAGCTCTATGAGGCTTGTTACTTAAAACCAGCCAACCAGGAAAATCCTAGTCTTAACCTGTTCGGCAGAATTTCCTGGGTGAGCCCTGTCGGACTCCGGACGGCCCAAAACCCAGATGTTGTCCCTTTTGCCTAAAAACTAGAACATACCAAAATAGCCAAGTTGCAAACGCAGTCGTGTAGTCAAAATCAAAAACATAGAAAGCTACTTGGAGTTCCGGCTACCCGAACTCGGGCGTCCGCTGCACTGCTCGTGAGAGCTATCTACGACTATTGATGATGTGATAGCCAAGGATTACTACCAATGTAGCTGGTCGTCTGAGGGTGTAGTTTCAGAAGCGCGAGGAGGAGGAGAACTACATGCTCGGCTTCACGGCGACATGTCCACTCCACCGATCAACGTCCCGTCGAGTCAGTCGTCTGCACGAGCATGTACACCAGCCGAGAAGTCACAGTCTGAGTCAGTGAGGTAGTGCACGAACAAAACAACAACAGTCTGCAGAGATTAGCACCAACGACGAGCTCTCGGCTTGAGAGATACATCTCCAGGTGCAACTATGTCACTCACTCCCCTGAACATGTGTGTCAGTGCATGTGTGGCAAGACAAGAGGACATTCCAGATGTGAGAGGCCATACACACATTCGAATGTGTGTATGCCCTACCCAACGTTCAGAACAATAAGACCAACCCGAAGAATAAGACCAACTTACCCGGCGTTCAGAACAATAAGACTGCCCTGCCCAAAAACCGACGCATGCCCTATCCGGAGCATTTTCGAATAAGAGCAGTTTACCCAAAGATTCAAATAACAATCATTGTATACCCGTGACATCGGAGCATGATGTTGAATGCTGCCCCGAACTTTGTCCACGCGATGACGAGATCTCCATCCTGTGGCGATCTTTGTCGTATTCTGCCGTCTTGACGGTCAAACCTTTTGTTCGGCGTCGTCATGTGCCCTTGCTCCTGTTGTACAGTGTGGAAAATTACTTCACAACCAATGACAACCGGTATGTATTGGCCAATCACAGGCCGTGGTCATTTGCTTCGACCAACAACTTTGTACACAAAAATGCATGACGCGTTCCAAAGACACTGTCCACGGCCGTCTTATGTAGCTCCGCAAGAGATGGCGGCATCCTGTCATACGCGCGTTGAGGAATATGTAGTGTTGAGGGTCGATTTTCACCTAAAGCGGTGGAAACGGTCACTTCGCCCACGTGCGATCCATTGTAACTATACTCAGCCGTCGATGTGCCATATCGACGATGGCAGTGGTATTGACATCTCCGCCGTTGATTTCGTACATCGCCGTCTGGCACGAGAGCACATTGGATGGAACATGTGCTAAGTGTTCAAAACGGTTATTTTGGGTACATTTCCCTGGTTTTATTTACAGAGTAACCACCTTCACTGGCACATGTGACAGTGAATATTTCTGTGCTTTTCTTCTAGCTTTATTAACATTATATCCAGTTTCAGACAACGTTCGCCAACTTTTGCATCGGTCAGGCATGCAGATGGTGGACTCTGAGACTTGTACTCCTATGGGGCAATGTGTTACTAATGGGTATATTTATGTATATTTTTTCTTCTGTCCATGCATGTAATACCCAGCTGAGTAATGTACATGTGGATTGGGTTGCCGTTTCCGGAACCTTTTATTAACTTCTTACCCACATCACTACATCTGCAGTGTCCACTATGTGCACAAGTCCTGCTGTGCAAGTGCACTCTACCAGTACGTTGGAGTGTTTCACCCAACCAAGCATACAGGGAATATGACATGGTCAAAATGTACACATCGTTGGCACTAGTCATTAACGTATGATTTAGCACATTTCTTCATCACCCCAAAGGACACCATTGAGTGGAAATTATGGACGCATCATCACCTCCTTTGTATTCTTAAGTGTATACTAGACATGTAGGCTTTAGTGCAATGCCTAATGAACAGCTTTTCCATTACAAAGACAGTGGAGATTGATTGATAAAGATGAAGTATTTCATGATCAGTACAATCGTCGTAGTGACAGCACAATTCCAGAATCACACCTACTTTACTCCATCGAACCCATGGGCCGTACGCCCCTCAGAAGGGCATGGTGATTGTATGCCGTTCACTGGGTTCCCCGACGGAAAATTCCTGCACACACAAAGGAAACAGAGATGGTTAGTGCTTCTTGCATACACATTGACAGTATTGGACAAGCAAGACAAATGCAGCCACATGCATACCTTAGAGCACATTTGGTGTGTCGTCCCACTCCTCCACCATGTCGTCCCAAGCCGATGTGATTTTCGCCCATCGTCCACGGCCATCCTCATCATCTCCATCGATGTCGTCCTCGTCTGTCGTGTCATCGTCATCGTTTTCACCCTTGTTGTCAGAATCTGTGAGGTAGTAAATCTCTGGGTCGTACACATCCTCCTCCGCAGAGTTGTAGCTTGGCTCTTGTTCTGGATCATACTCCTGCAACACGCGTTGCATACTGGGCCCTACTGCACTTGTTGCGCCACCTGCACCTGCACTCGCTGCTGCACCTGCACCCGCACCATCACGTGTAGCACATACATCACCAGCAACTCCAGCAGCAGCACCTGCACCTGCACCAGCACCACCTACACTTGCACCAGCAGCACCTGCACCTGCAGCTGCACCAGCACCTACACCTGCAGCAGCACCTGCACCTACACCTGCACCTGCACCAGCAACACCTGAACGTGCACCTGCAGCAGCACCTACACCTACACTTGCATCAGTAGCAGCTGCACCTGCACCAGCACCCGCACCTGCACCTACACCTACACCAGCAGCAGCACCTGCACCTATACCTACACCTGCTCCAGCACCACCTGCACCTGCACTTGCAGCAGCACCTGCACCTGCACTTGCATCAGCAGTAGTTGCACCTACACCAGCACCCGCACCTGCACCTGCACCTGCACCAGCAATACCTGCACCTCGACCCTCCTGTCTATCCTCTATGGCGGGGCATGGTATGGCTGTGGGCAAGCCTCTTTAGGCGTCCCACTGATCCATCCATCCGCGGCCCTATTCCCTCCACTCATCCTGTTGGAGCTCCGGAGAGCTGACGGAATACCTCTGCCAGTAGTGATATGTATCGGCAAGTTTTGGACCAACAGGATGTGTGGTTCGGCAGACGAGGCAAGAGTGTGTGCGTGAGCTCCTCTCGACTCCGAGGCTGCTGACATGGCAAGGACCAAGGAAACGCTAAAGATATTCCTCTTTCTAAACATGGATCATGTGGTCAGGCATCTTGCGAGGGCGTTTTGGATTGATCGGCGCCGTCGCTGAATCAAGAGGTGCGGTCGGTCCATCTGTTAGCTACTGAGCTAACCACCGCTGGCAGAGAAGCCGCGAAACCGAAAAGCTCACAAAGGTTTTTAGGCCTTCTTCCTTTGTTGACATGTGTCATGCACCCCAAACTTAATCAGGCATACACTTCACCTTCAAGAGTACTAACGCCTTAGCATTACATCTCAAGAAGAGCTCAAGTCGTCAATACGCAAGAGAGCATCAAGCAAGNTGTGCATGGAGCCAGGATCGAACTCATGACCTCTCACTTGGCCAAATCAACAAAATGGCCAAGTTAACCACTCACCTACATGGTGTACTCACAGGTCATATCTCACACGAGACAGAGCATAGTTGAGTCACCCTACAACAAATCCAGGGGTCATACCTCCACAAGGGGCAGAGCATTCCTGATCCGTCGTACAAGACTTGAACAAGGGGCAAAAATATTCAACAAATCTCTCCCTTGCACCTTGCGACCGTTTCCATCATCATTCTTCATCACTTGCGTTGACCATGCCGATACCTTGCCTGCCCGCCTGGTGGAGATCCTTGTCCAATGACTTTGTAAGCATGTCAGTCCGGTTCAGCTTGGTGCCGACATACTCGAGCTCCACTGTCTGTTTGTAGACCAAGTCTCGAGCGTAGTGGTAGCGGATCTCGATGTGCTTTGTGCGCCTGGACAGGACGGGGTTCTTTGACATGTCAATGGCGCTCATGTTGTCAATCTTGATGACCGTCGCCNATAGCAAGCTTCGTAGCCACTGCATCTCTTTACACACCTCAGCCAAGGCGATGTACTCAGCTTCAGCTGTTGACAAAGAGACACATTCCTTCTTGCGACTTGCCCAACTGACTGCACCTCCATTCAACATACACACAAAGCCGGAGGTAGATTTTCTGTCATCAATATTCCCTACCCAATCAACATCAGTGTAGCACATGAGACGGAGTGATGCAGATCCAGCGATGCCTCCAAACTGGAGCCCAATGTGCCGCGTCCCCTGAAGGTAGCGCATGATGCGCTTCACGGCCTGCCAGTGAAGTGGATTGGGATTGGCCACAAACCGGCTCACCTGCCCAACAGCATGGGCTATATCTGGTCGGGTGGCGACCATGGCATAGATCAGACTGCCCACTGCAGACTGATATGGGATGCCCAGCATGTCAGTTTTCTCCGCTTCGTTGGATGGGGACATGGAGGTGGAGAGTTTGCACTCCGAGCTCATGGATGTGCTGGCAGGTTTGCAATCTGCCATGTCGTATCGTTTGAGGATGGAGTCGATGTATTTTGTCTGGTTCAGGCTGATGGTACCTGCTGCTCTTTCGTGCTTGATTGCAATTCCAAGATAGAAGTCAAGAGGACTCATGTCCTTCATCTTGAATCTGTTACTCAGCTGCCCCTTGAGATCATCTAGCAGCTGCGTTGAAGAGGAGCATAGAATCAGGTCATCAACGTACAAGGCGACCAACATAGTTCCTTTGTCACTCTCATGCACGTACATGCTAGGGTCATTGTCGCAGTGCATGAAGGACTCCTTGGCCATGAACGTGTCCATCTCCTGGTACCAAAGTCTTGGCGCTTGTTTTAGCCCATAGAGTGCCTTCACCAATCTACACACCTTGCCCTGAGGAGCATCAACCCCCTCCGGAACCTCCATCAATACCTTCTTGTCAAGTTTGCCGTAAAGGAAGGCTGTCTTGACATCCATCTGGTGGACATCCATGTTCTTGGCAGCAGCAATGGCGAGCATTGACCGGATGGAGGCAAACGTCACAACTGGGGCAAAGGTCTCATCGTACTCTGCGCCAGGCCGTTGGGAGAACCCCTTTGCTACCACCCGTGCCTTATACTTGTCTATCTTGCCATCCTGTTTCCTTTTTACTTTCAGCACCCACTTGGACCCCACAACGTGAGCCCCGGCAGGTCTGTCCACCAGCACCCAGGTCCCATTCTCTTCAATGGAGCTGAGTTCACTACGAATTGCTTCGTCCCACTCTGCTTTGTCATGCCGAGTGAGTGCCTCTGCAACAGACGTTGGCTCCTCTTAAAACAAGAATGAATAGTTGAAGCCTGTCCATTCACCCCTATCTCCGTCGTAATGCTGCCGAGGTACTTTGAGGCGTGAACTGCTCCTTGAACCTGCTAGCTGGTGCTGTTGATGTGGAGGCTGGAGGTCTGGTTCATCGTTGATGATGGGAGAGGCATCCTCCTCATGTTCCGGAGGATCGGATACGTCAGAATCAGAGTCTGAATCCTTCGAGTCATCTTCACGAGCTCCTCTCCCTGTTGCAGCACCTATCCCATGCCATTGTGCTGGTGCTTCGTCTCCCTCTTCTAGGAGAGTGAGCCACTCTCCCTGTTCTGGAGTGTTCTCGAGTTCGAGATGCTCTCCCTTACTCAGAGACATTTCGTGGAAATCCACGTCTTTGCTGCAGATGACCTTCTTGGCTCCTTGGTCCCGCAGTGGATAGGCTTTGTGGGCGGTGTCATAACCGATGAAAATACACTTTCGTGCTCTTGCATCGAGCTTTCCAGGGCCCTCACCGGCCTGGACCTTGGCAAACCCGATGCAACCGAACACCTTGAGATGGGAGGCGTCCGGCTTCCTGCCTGACCATGCTTCTTGAGGCGTCTTCAACTGTTGTATCTCCTTCTTCTTGCCTCTCCTTCGCAGAGCTACTGCCGGTGTGAGGTTCACAAGGTAGGTAGCCGTACGTGCTGCTTCAGCCCAGAACCTAGAAGGAAGCTTGGCGTCAAAGAGCATGCACCTTGTCATGCCTAGGAGCGTCTGGTTCATCCTCTCTGCTACGCCGTTGCTTTGAGGTGAGTAGGGCGTAGTTTTCTGGTGTTCAATGCCCTGTGTCTGGAGCCACTCCCTGCAAGCTCCGTACTCTCCCCCGTTGTCCGTCCTGAATGCCTTCACCTTCTTTCCACTCTGTCGCTCAACCATAGCGACAAAGGCCTGTAGATTCTCCTTCACCTCACTTTTCTTTTTGAGAAAGTATATCCAGACTTTGCGGCTATTGTCGTCGATGCATGTGAGGAAATATCTGCTGCCTCCATTTGACGGTATGCGAAAGGGACCACATACGTCAGAGTGGACAAGATCAAGAGGTGCGAGAGCACGCGTTCTATTGCGCTTGAAGAGTTTCCTTTTCGCCTTGCCTTGAAGGCATGGCTCACACATGATCTCCGCTCCCTCCACCTCATCACCTAGCTCCATCCCACGCACTAGCTCCTGCTTTTCCATGAGCTACAATGTGTGATGTGCCACGTGCCCAAAGCGCCTGTGCCACAGGTTCTTGGAGGATGTGCACAGGCTAGAATGAACAGCCCCGGTGGCTGCATTTGCTTGCGGTTTTGTTGCCGAATCATCTGTTGCCACTAATTCCACTGCTCCAACATGTCCTTCCTCATCTGAGTCTGCATTGCTGCTCTCCTCATCATCACTCTCGGCCAAAGATTCAGCCGTTGAAGTTGTCATTTTGGTCTGCAAGATGTAGAGTCCATCAACGCGAGGAACGTGTGCGACAACCTTCTTGGCAGAGTAGGAGATGTTGATGTCCTTGGTGGGAACTATCACAGCTTCCTTCTCTGTAAAGACCACTGTCATGCCATGGTCAGTTATCTTAGAGACGGAGAGCAGGTTGGCTGTGAGGGAGGGCAAGTAGACCACCCCCTCTAGCTTGAGGTCAGAAACTCCACCGTTGACACCCACTGTGACCAGCTTGTCACCAATCCCCTCAGCTGCCTCAACCTTGCCGTTGGTGACTCTGAAGTTCTTGTTACACGGAGCAAGAGAGATGAAGTCTCTCTTCTTGTAAGTGGTGTGCTCGTTTGTGCCCGAGTCAAGGCCATAGGCTCCTGGCCTGAGTATCGCCCTCCCTTTGTTGGAGGCACACTCAGCCATCAAGCTTGTGGGATCCTTCCCACCATTTCCCCCTCGCCATTCATCCCCGTCTCCTCCCTCTCTCCTGGGTGCACGGCACTCTCGAGCCCAGTGTCCGGCCTTGCCACAGTTGTGGCAGTTTCCTTGGCGCTTTGCACCCCTTCCACTGTTGCTAGTGCTATTGTTTCCCTTGTACCCAGAGGATGAGGTATTGCGGAAGGTGCCGCTGCTCCGTGAGTCAAAGGCAGCCATGTTTGCTTCACTACTGCTACAACGCATGGCTTCGCACATACTCAGAGACGGTGGTGTAGGAAACTAGATCTTCAGTCCACCCTCCAATCACTATTATCATGGGACCCCAACTTTCGGGCAGCGTCATCAGAAAAATCATGGCCTGCATGTCGGATTTCAGGTCCCACCCCATGCCGGTGGCTTGCTGTAAGAGCGTCTCAAACTTCTGCATAAAGGCAGAGACATCCTCCCCTTCACCAAGCCTCATGCTGATGAGGTTTTGTAGAATGAAGAGACGGTTGGCAAGTGAGGAGGACTTAAACACCTTGCCGAGTTTGGCGTATGCCGCAGCTGCCACTGTACAACCGCTGATGTGTGAAAGGACTGAGGGTTGTATGGAGGACACAAGAATGGCGAGAGCCTTCTTCTTGAGCTTGACCCATGCCACAAGGTCAGCACCCTCCTCCTTTGGTGCTGGGATACTTCCGTCAAAATATCCTAGCAGATCTCTGCCATCCATGATTATCTCAAACTGCCACTTCTAGAGTGCAAACCCCTCTCCATGAAACTTGAGGATGGACGAATGATTCCCTGGTTTCCCTGTCCCTGCCATCCCCACAACTACAACTGCTTCAGCTGCTGCACCTGTTGTTGATGCCGATGACCCTGTGTTTGAGGCCGCTGTAGGCTGTTGGTGAGAAGAAGAAACTGCTTCCCCTGTTAATGTTGGCTGTTGCAAGCAGATGTAGGCTGATGTAGGCTGATGTAGGCTGATGTAGGCTGATGTCAGCTCCCAAGGTAGAAAGGTGCAGATGTGTTGCATTCCCCTCCTGCTGATGTTGCCCTGCAAACAGAGAAGTTGGGTGAGAGCGAAGGCGCTCTCACTGCTTGTGACCTTAGCGGTTGTGTGCGTGAAACTTCCCTAACCAGAGAAGTGGGCCCATAACCCTTTTGTTAGCTATTGAGCTATCCACCTCTGGCAGAGAAGCCACGAAACCGAAAAGCTCACAAAGGTTTTTAGGCCTTCTTCCTTTGTTGACATGTGTCATGCACCCCAAACTTAATCAGGCATACACTTCACCTTCAAGAGTACTAACGCCTTAGCATTACATCTCAAGAAGAGCTCAAGTTGTCAATACGCAAGAGAGCATCAAGCAAGGGTTAATTGATCAGCATGCAAGACAAGTCCTTCTATAGCTGGCTGTCCAGTCCTATAACTCAAAAGCACATTCCTGAGAACTGGCTTGACCCTGCCACATCACCAAGAGACTTGCGTTGTGGGCTTGACACATAAGCATCATTGTGCCAAGGTGACTGATCAGCCGTGTTGCTTCCCAGAAGCAACAGACTTTCTTTCTTGGAAGCTTCCAAAACAACCAAGATGTGCATGGAGTCAGGATCGAACTCATGACCTCTCACTTGGCCAAATCAACAAAATGGCCAAGTTAACCACTCACCTACATGGTGTACTCACAGGTCATATCTCACACGAGACAGAGCATGGTTGAGTCACCCTACAACAAATCCAGGGGTCATACCTCCACAAGGGGCAGAGCATTCCTGATCCGTCATACAAGACTTGAACAAGGGGCAAAAATATTCAACACCATCATCGTGAGACAAATGCTCGAGCCAGATCGATGGTTATGAAGAAGCTACCGTAGATCCGGACGCTCTCGTCCGTGGATCGCACCGAGGGCGTTGGGCATCCGCCAACCTCGGTCTGCCGATGATTGGGGATCATTGAGCGGTGTCCGGAAGATCCTGTGAAGACACAAGGAGACTGGACTGTGTCAACACTTGTACTTTTCTGCTTCTAGTTAGTGTAGACAGATAAGTAGCTGTAGGTTTGTATTTCCTATCACTTCATCTGTGTGTAACCGTTTTGAACAAGCTTGGTACCTTTGGAAAGCTTGTGAGACGAGTCGTGTAACTGTTCCTTCAGTTCATACTCTTGAATCGCAGAGTCAGTGACATTGCTAAGGCAAGAGTGCTTGTGTGTGTGTAAGTGGTTACTTCTAACTGAGAGGTCATCACCAACGAATTCAGCACAGTACCAGAGAGTTGAACTATCAGTGTACCTCATCTGAAGATTCCTAAAGATTCTGTTATGTAAAATCCAACAGTTGGTATCAGAGCAGGTGGCATCTTCAGATCTACGCAACTATGGCGGCAACAATCAACAATGGAGATCATTTCAAAGTGGCGCCGCCTATGGGGCATCGTCTGCGATCCCCCTACTGACACATTACCTGCAGGAGCGTCACCTGAAGAACAAGTCAGCTGGAAGCGACGCTTTGACCAGGCCTTCTCAATTCTGGCACTGAATCTAACAGAGCGACTCAAGTTCATCATCAGAGAAAACAATCCAACCAACTGTCCAAGGAAAGCCTGGAAGGCCCTGAAGAGTCGCTATGAAAGGACGAGCGATGTTGAGTTGGGAAGCCTACTGACAGAGTTCCATACTCAGCAAATGGAAGAAGGAACACGCCTGGAAGACCATGTGTCCCACCTCAAACACCTGGCCAGCCGTATTTCATCGATGGGAGAAGTCATCTCTGGTATTAACCCTTTTTCGTGGACTACCTGCCAGATTCAAAGATACCATCAACCACTCCAGACTTTCCAGAAACAGGGGAAGACCTTTGATGCTCAACTTGCTGAGCTCCGGACAATATTACAACAAGATATCGGGGCACAAGGAAGAGCTGTAGGAGGAGCACCTGGTGTCGCCGCTGAAGCTGCACCAGCAGCAGCAGCAGCAGTAGCGCCACTTGGAAGTCAACCATATTCTCAGACTCTGGAGAAGGTTGTCGAAGAACTTATGATGGTTGAAGAACAGTATGTCAAAGACAACGGAGGTGAAACCGGCCTTGCGACCAAATACCAAGGACAAAGGACAAAGAAGTTTGGAGCTTATGGAAACGGCAGCTAGGGATCTCTTACACATTTCAACAGCAGAGATCAACCAACCCCGCATTCACCACGAGGCTTTATTCCACCGACTGATCGAGTGTGCTGGACATGCAATCAGAAGGGACATATTAACATGGATTGTCCTAAACGATGTCCACACTTCACTCGCCATTATGGGGCTCGTTGACCCCATCAAGCAATGCTGACCACCTACATGTCCACCGTGGTTGCTTTCCTTACAGGGTCCACCAAAGCACAGGAGTCATTAGATGAAGATGTCAATTCTCAACTAAATCTTCTATCTGAAGGACCAATCCTACCTGACAAAGACATGTCAGCCTCGCAGCTAGAGCATCCAATCTATGGTTCAGAGACAGAAGAGACAGCACATCACACCCTGACAGAAGAAGAATTTGTGACAGAGGAGTTGGCCATGTGCTCCATCGACATTGTCCTTCTGGCCGCCGACATTCTGGCATGGATAATGGAATCTGGCTGTACGAAGCATATGACCTGCAAGAAGGACTGGTTTATCAACTTCAAGCGTTTTCTGACACCACGAGAAGTCCGCCTTGGTGATGGAAGGACTATCCCTGCCTATGGGCAAGGAACAGTCAAGGTCGGTATCAAATGCAATGGGAAGCCAGCCATAAGGACCTTCGAGGATGTACTCTACGTACCAGACCTTGCAGCCAATCTTCTCTCAGTCACAAAGCTCAACGACAAAGGTTTCAAAGTTGTGTTTGACACTGATAAGAACTGCAAGGTATACAACCAGACATCCCAACTGGCAGCAGTGGCCACTCGCATGGGCAACCTGACCGTCCTTGACACCAGCGAACCCTCAAGACACCCAGAAACACAAGAGATGGCGTTTGTGGCCTCTTCATCTACATTGGCTAAAACAACGACTCCGTCAACCACGACAGAGCTTTGGCACAAGCGGCTAGCACATGTCAGCTATCCCACTCTAACCAAAATGGTTGCAGATTCAGTTGTTCACGACCTACCAGACAGCCTGCTGCAAGACCAAGAAGCACCCATGTGTGAAGGTTGTATCACCGGCAAACAACACAGAGCGACTTTTCACTCACTTCCGTCACATGGGACTCGCGACTGCCTGGAACTCGTGCACATGGATCTTTGCTACATCAAGGAAGGATCTCTCTCCAACAAGCACTACTTTCTCATCATCTTGGATGATTACACGCATATGGTCTGGACCAGGATTCTTCGATTCAAGTCTGACGCTATTGAAGAGATCAAAACCTGGGTTCGACAGGTTGAAAACGACACCAGCCTGACAGCCAAAAAGATATGAACTGACAAAGGGACAGAGTTTGTCAACCGCAACCTCAAAGCCTTCTACGATGAAAGAGGTATTCAGCACCAAACTACAGTACCATGTACTCCACAACAGAATGGCAAAGCAGAGAGGATGAATCAGACCCTCCTCGAAAGAGTCCGGACTATGCTTCATACAGCCGGCCTCTCATCCACATTCTGGGCTGAAGCTCTCCACACCGCAGCATATATCACAAATCGTCTCCCCACAACTAATCTGCCTGCAGGTGCATCCACACCCTATGAAGCATGGACCGGGAACAAGCCTTATCTGGGACACATTTGTATCTTTGGATGCACAGCGCATGCCTGGATTCGTCCAGAAGAGCGCTCCAAACTGGATCCACGATCCAAAATCTGTATCCTTCTTGGGTACGAGACACGTGACATCTACCGACTCTGGGATCCAGAGTCCAAACGTGTGATTCGGAGCAGGCAGCCCATCTTTGACGAAAGCTTCTTCAACCGAGCACGAGATGCAACACCACCAGCAGTCACGCCTACCGTCTATATTGAAACAACACCACCACCTCTGCAAAAGTTCTCTGTCGACCCAACACCTGATGACCACGCTGGTGTCCTCCCTCCTGTGGTTCCAGAAGAACATCGTCATGCTCCCGCTGCCTCACAGAAGGATGTCCCCAGCACTCCGTCAAAATCAGGACTACGGCGCTCAGCCAGACTCACCAGACCGCCGACATTCCTTCAGCTCGGTTTTCTGTCCACAACCGAGCTCTCCGCAGACGACGACCTTGATCACACAGCACTACTCACACAAGTGGTGGATCCCACCAGCTTCAAAGATGCTATGCGCCGCCCAGATGCAGACCAATGGCGTCAAGAAGCTCAAGAGGAGTTCTCTCACCTTCAGAAACAGCATACATGGGATCTGGTCCCTCGACCACCCAACACACCCATTGTCACATGTAAGTGGGTGTTCAAGACCAAGCTGACCAGTGCAGGTACACCTGATCGCCACAAGGCACGCCTTGTTGCGCGGGGGTTCAGCCAAGTTCTTGGAGTAAA
>SZWC01012868.1:10000-25897 GCA_023375785.1 Penium margaritaceum | reverse complement strand
CCTCGACCACCCAACACACCCATTGTCACATGTAAGTGGGTGTTCAAGACCAAGCTGACCAGTGCAGGTACACCTGATCGCCACAAGGCACGCCTTGTTGCGCGGGGGTTCAGCCAAGTTCTTGGAGTAAAATACCAAGACAACTTTGCACCGGTGGCCAAGTACTCCTCCATCAGGGTAATCCTCTCCCTGGCCGCTAACAACAAATGGCATCTCCATCAAATGGATGTCAAAGTCCCTTCCTCAACGGTGATCTCAAAGAAGTCATCTGCATGACTCAACCAGAAGGCTTCGTATCTCCAGATCACCCGACCATGTCTGCAAGCTCAACAAATCTCTATATGGGCTGAAGCAAGCTCCACGACAGTGGAACCTGAAGATCCACGAATTCTTTTTGGTCCAAGGTCTCCAACGCCTGCACTCTGACCACTCCGTGTATTTCTGTAGAGGGTCCAATCTTCTCGGAGTTATTCTCTACGTGGACGACCTTATTCTGTTTGGACCGTCCCTCTCCGTTCTGGATACTCTCAAACAGCAGCTTTCCCGCCGTTTTGAGATGACTGGCATGGGACCTCTCAAATACTACCTTGGGATTCAAATCACTCATGACGTCCTGCACGGTCACGTAACACTAACCCAGGCCACTTATGCTCAACGTGTGGCTGACAAGTTCGGACTTGGTACATCCGCTCCTCAAACCACCCCACTCTCCAAGGATCATGGCCTTACCAAACCGGTCACAGCAGCCACACCCTTGGCCTCCTTGGAAGATGCCCAAGCTTTCCCGCGCATGGTGGGCTCCCTGATGTACGCTTCCGTGGCTACCAGACCTGACCTCTCCTTTACTGTTGGCCTCCTCAGTCAAGGCTGTCAGCGCCCTACTGCTGCTCACATTGTGGCCGCCAAGCGTAGCATTCGCTATCGTCGTGGCTCTGCTTCTCTTGCTATCCGGTATTCCTCTGGTAACAATGTTCTCCAGGGCTTCTGTGATGCTGATCTCTCTGGTGATCACACCACCAGCCGCTCCACCTCTGGGTACGTCTTTCTCCTCAACGGTGGACCCGTCAGTTGGCGTAGCAAGAAGCAGTCTGTGGCCGCCCTCTCCTCAACTGAAGCTGAATACATTGCTGAGAGCGAATGCACAAGAGAGGCGGTTTGGCTCCGTATGCTTCTGAGCGAGCTTGGATTCGATCAACTCGAGCCTACGCCCATCCACTTTGACAACGAAGGGGCTATCGCTCTTTCCGAGGATCCAGTTCTCCATGACCGCACCAAGCACGTTCGTCGGCAGTACCACTACGTTCGCGACGCTGTTGCAGAGGGCGAAGTCGTCATGCACTACCTCCCCACTGTCGATCAAACTGCTGATATCTTCACCAAAGCCCTTTCTGCTGACCGTCACGCTCATCTCTGCGCTCGCTTGGGTCTTCTCTCCTTGTCCTGACTCTTCTCGGCGCTGACTTCCTCCTTCTCGGTTCCTCCCCGCTGCCGCTCATTCCCGGCTCTCTCTTTCTGTCGCCCCCATATGAGGCGTTGGGACGGACGGAGATTGTCCTCGGTGGAACCATTGCCGCTTCCCGTTTCTGTGCCCCCCACATGAGACGTTGGCACGGACGCGGGTTGCGTGCGACCGTTCTCTCCACCTCCTTTTGCTTCTGCCTGCCGCTGTTCTCTTTCTCTCCTTGCGCTTTGCTTTCCTCTCGCGCCTCGGTCCTCGCATAACGCCAACGCCCTCTCCCCCTGGCCTGTTCGCTGCTGGACCCACGCCGCTCCAAAGTGCAATTTCTCTCCAGCTATATTCTGCTCGTTCGTTCTCCTCTTCCAGACCCCCATGGGTGGGCTGCCCCCTGTTCAGCTCACCCTGCGGGCCGGATGCGCGGGAGGCAGGGCCCACTCCCCCAAGTCCGGGCAGGGTGTGCTGTTGGGACCAGTCTATCTCTCAGCCGTTGGGGCGTTGCCCGGGCTACAAAGTTCTCACCGGCCCACTGTACACCCTACGTCTTGCTGCTCCGGACTTCTCTCCTTTTCTCTCTCAGCGAGGATCGGTTGGCCCGGGGGGGGATTTCTTTTGCCGTGCATTCCCGTGCCTCGCCCTATTCCTTTTTTTGTGTCGCCCCCATCCTCCCGGCTCTCTTCTCGTGGGGGGGCTTCTTTTGTTTTTCCACTTGTCGGCTCCAACTTCATCAGCGCTGGATCGACAAGGGGGGGGATGTTGGAAAAAGGACAACCGTCAGATCATCTTGATCCAATGATCTACTGGGCTCGGCACAACATCAACAAAAAGGAAACACAAGAGGGCCGAGAGTGAGATCGTCATCTCTCTCTCTCGACCCTCCTGTCTATCCTCTATGGCGGGGCATGGTATGGCTGTGGACAGGCCACTTTAGGCGTCCCACTGATCCATCCATCCGCGGCCCTATTCCCTCCACTCATCCTGTTGGAGCTCCGGAGAGCTGACGGAATACCTCTACCAGCAGTGATATGTATCGCAAGTTTTGGACCAACAGGATCTGTGGTTCGGCAGACGAGGCGAGAGTGCAAGCGTGAGCTCCTCTCGACTCCAAGGCTGCTGACGTGGCAAGGACCAAGGAAACACTAAAGATATTCCTCTTTCTAAAGATGGATCCTGTGGTCAGGCATCCTGCGAGGGCGTTTTGGATTGATCGGCGCCGTCGCTGAATCAAGAGGTGCGGTCGGTCCATCATCGTGAGACAAATTCTCGAGCCAGATCGATGGTTATGAAGAAGCTACCGCAGATTCGGATGATCTCGTCCGTGGATCGCACCGAGGGCGCTGGGCATCCGCCAACCTCGGTCTGCCGATGATCGGGGATCATCGAGCGGTGTCCGGAAGGTCCTGTGAAGACACAAGGAGACCGGACTGTGTCAACACTTGTATTTTTCTGCTTCTAGCTAGTGTAGACAGATAAGTAGCTATAGGTTTGTATTTCCTATCACTTCGTCTGTGTGTAACCATTTTGAACAAGCTTGGTACCGTTGGAAAGCTTGTGAGACGAGTCATGTAACTGTGCCTTCAGTTCATACTCTTGAATCGCAGAGTCAGTGACATTGCTAAGGCAAGAGTGCTTGTGTGTGTGTAAGTGGTTACTCCTAACTGAGAGGTCATCACCAACGAATTCAGCACAGTACCAGAGAGTTGAACTATCAGTGTACCTCATCTGAAGATTCCTAAAGATTCTGTTATGTAAAATCCAACACATCTGCAAAGGCAGCACCTGTACCTACATCTGCACCGGCAGCACCTGCACCTACAGCTGCACTTGCTGCTGTAGCTGCTCTCGCTTCAGTTCCAATACCTGCACCAGCCGAATCTCCAGCCCCTGTAGAGACAGACTATGCACCTGTGGTTGCTTGCTCGGCAGCTTCCATTTCTGCGGCAGCTATTGCAGTTGCATCGACGCGTCGCAGACGTCGCCGTAGTGGCGCTGTTGCTGCTGCCACTATAGGTGCCAACGCCGCTTCGTTGGTGCACTTGCTCTTCGTGTGCCCTTTCACACCACAGCGAGGGTACACGTAGTTCTTCTTGCGGGTGTCCATTCGTCCTAGCCACGCGCTTCTCGGCCGTCCTCTCCCGCGCTTCGGTCCCGGCTGAGTCCACGGTTTTTCCTTTGGGGCCTGCAGTGCACGCGCATCAACTCTAGGCATGGGGTTGGCGTAAGTCCTCTTGTACACCATGAAGGTGTAGTCCATGGCTGTCACAACCTCCGGGTTTTCGCTTGCACATACACAACGCATAGACGGGTTTAAGATGGCCACCATAGCGCAGTGCCAGGGATCATAGTTTTCCACATAGTTGCCTTACCATTCTCCATGAGGTAGGCGCACGCGTGCTGGCATGGCATGCCCCACTCCTTGAAGGTACCGCAGCTGCAGTTACCGGCCGCCATGTTGACATGGCGGGCACGGTTGCTGTGCCCCGTCACCACAGCGGTACGTGGCCCTCCTTCCTGCATGTTGTACTCGCGAGACATGAGTGACATGTTGAGCAGTCGCTTGGCGGGTGCAGGCACCAGGTTCCCCTCACTTTCCTGCACAAGCTTGCGGAGCTGTGACATCAGCTGTTGCACCCAGATGTACACTAAGACAAAGCAGAAGAAGGGAAAGAGGCGCCTGCACTCGACAAGGCGAGCGTTCAGACTTTCCATGGCATTGGAGGTAGTGTGCCCACCTCTGCCGAACGGACAGAAGAGGCGGGCCCACTTCTCCTTCGGGATGCCGCCCTCACCGTTGAGGCTGAGCAGAAAACCAACGGCACGTGGACGAACAAGGCGTAGCTGCACCTCACAACGCTCCCACTCGGTAGTGGTCAGGGCGTGGGCATGCCGCCAAAACCAGTAGCCGGCCTGCTTACCGTAGTGCTTCCTAATGTTCTCGCGTAGATGCCAGGTGCAGTACATATGCACTGCACCAGGCATCTTTTGTGCCACTGCATAGATCAGCTCCTTCACCAGATCGGAGATAAGAACCGTGCCCTCCTGTGCGGCAGTTGGATAGGCGGCGGCCAGATGAAGGCATAACCACTTCCAATGATTTTGGTTCTCCACAGGAACCAACGCCTAGGCCAACGGCACGGCGTTGTCATTGGCATCAAAAGTCTGGCAAATAAGCAAAACATGTTTGTGCCCATTTTCCAGATGCGTGCCATCCATAGTGAGCAGCCGACGGACGTGGTCAAACCCACATCTCATAGCTCCGGGTGCGAGGAATGCACGGACGAAAGCACCGTTCTTGTCGGCTTCCGCTACAGCGTGCGTGTGCGGATCGACCCGCTTCAGCTGCTTAGAGTCCACATGCACCCGCGGAGAGCCCGTTAAGGATTGAAAGAATAAGCGGCAGAACAAGTTACGGGTCGGCTTACTGGAAAGGAAACTTACCTCCTCCACATAGACTGGAAACAGGGCCCAGCTCTTGGCCTTGGGCTCCATGACTGCCTCCTGCGCCTTAGTCTTCGTGCGGTACACGAGGTGGGTGTCGATCTTCACGTCAGTTTGGAATTCCACAACCTCCTTCAACACCTTAGCGTTGACTTAGGATTGCGCTTAAGGGTCCCCGCAATCTGCCGGGTAACCCACCTTGTAGACCTGGACGGGTCACCGCGACAAACCCCGGGTGTGCACTGATGGCCATCTTTAAACTCGCTGACGACAACCTTGCCAACCCTGCTGCTGACGTGCGCCCGCAGCTGCCACGGGCAGTCCTTCTTCTTCCACTGCCCGCACCTAGCGGTGAAGTGCCCTGGCCCACTGCGGACCCAAGCAAGGGTCATGCGGTTGTCGATAGCGCAGTCCTCAACGGCCTGCCCACATGCCGCCATGTCGGGGTACTCATCGCCTGGCGGGAACTTTGGTTCAGGCACTTTCCTCTTTGGTGCGGATGGGCCAGCCTCTTCATCAGAAGACACTGCATGCGCACCATGAAGGATTAGATGTAGAACATAGCATTAAAACCTAAACAAAAACAGCACAGTAGGACATGAATTACCGGGACCAGGCACAGAATAAACACGACGGCCACAGGTCATCCGCAGATAGGTTGTAGCAGTCGCTTGTTGCTGACTCGGACTTGCGTTACATGCAACTCTAAGCCTAGCGACGTCCATGGCGTCTGAGGATGCAGAACCCGCACCAATGAGAGTGCCTAGAGGAGACGAAGGGGAGGGACGTGGGGGCGGTTGAATACCTGTAATCACGGTGGCATGCAGTGCAGAGTTGGGAGTGGGTGGAGCACGGAGGATGGAGCTAAGGTGGACGTCTGCACCATGGTTGGAGGTGGAGCTCCGCCTCCAGCTGGAGGCCTAGCGAAGCTGTGCAGCCATGTTGGACTAAAGTGGGTATTATGATCATTTTGCACGATAAAAAAAACCCTAAGTACCCAATTGGAAATATTTTAGGGCATGCAGGCCCATGCACAAACGAACATGAGCTATGTGTGTGAGTGTGATGCAAGACGGCAAGAATTTGGCTAAGTCTGGAATGTTGAATATAAAAGAACAAGGAGAGTTTACAAATGAGCCCCTAGCGGGCGTATATAGGGACGTCGGCAGCTAGCTGGGCCCCGTCACCCCTGCTGAACCCAAATGAGTCAACAGGGAGAACACAATGCATACACCATGACAGTAACAAAGGTGGTCTCCTCGAGGCACCGGAACAGCTCTCTGAGTGCCCGGGTCTCGACCACCGAGAAAATATGAGCAGTTCCAAAAAGCCTCGGAATCAACGTCGAGGCATCACAGACGGCTTTCCGAACATCGGAAGCCCCACAACAGCCATCGGGTCTCCTCGTCGCACCGGTACAGTCCACCGGGTGCGCGGGTCTCAACCCACCGAGAAAACTCTCCTACCTCCTGACAAGCCCACATGGCTGCCGNCCCCTACACCCCTGCTGAACCCAAATGAGTCAACAGGGAGAACACACTGCATACACCATGACAGCAACAAAGGTGGTCTCCTCGAGGCACCGGAACAGCTCTCTGAGTGCCCGGGTCTCGACCACCGAGAAAATATGAGCAGTTCCAAAAAGCCTCGGAATCAACGTCGAGGCATCACAGACGGCTTTCCGAACATCGGAAGCCCCACAACAGCCATCGGGTCTCCTCGTCGCACCGGTACAGTCCACCGGGTGCGCGGGTCTCAACCCACCGAGAAAACTCTCCTACCTCCTGACAAGCCCACATGGCTGCCGAAACGCATCGACCGCGTCTCGCCAAAGTTGTCGTAGGTGGTGGAGAAGTCTCGGTGCTGTCCGGAGGCCTGTCGTGTCATCACACCCTCCTCTACCATATCCCCTGAATGTGGGTATATCGGTAAACCAGCGGTGTCGGTCGTGACGGGTGGAAGCCACACAAACCAACACTCCACCTGGCTGACATAGCCGTCCACGCCAGAACGAATGAATGAAGGCATGGAACAACAACGTATGCCAAACCACAATATGCACCAGGCAACCACACACACACACGTCTGCTACCCACCTAAGGTCTCCCTAGACACTGGCACATGCTACCAAGTGTCTGGGTCTCGACCATGAGAGGAGTGATGCACATGTGCACAAACCAGTGTAATGCACATCACACACATGTCAGGCGACAAGCGGTTCTCCTCGTGACACGGGCGGTACCAGTGCCCGGGTCTACACCGCTACGAGCAATCCAACACAACAGCATCATCATCTAAACACCGGATCATGGGAGGATCTCCTCGTAACACGGGTGCAACTCACCACGTGTCCGGGTCTCAACCCCTAAGAGCGACCCAGCTCACATACAAATGCCACACGCAGTATGGACACACACCAAGACACACGATCACATGGTCTCCTCATGACACTGGTACAACCCACCAAGTATCCGAGTCTCAACCAATAGTGTGCTATCGTCCACATGTAGTTGTGCAGGCATGTAGCATGAGCCACACGCCGGATGCTAGAGATGCTCATAGCAGAGCATGGACCTCGCCATGCATCTCCAATGACGTCGCGTCAGGTCGATATCCACACAACACTCCCCCTGGGCAGATGAACCTGGTAGCGATGTCCTCAATGGAGATGTTGATGTCGTAGCTAAATAGATCTTGGGCGATGAGTCATGTAGTGCTTCCATCATGCAGAGATAACTCCCCCTTTCACGTGCGAGTCGGCTCCCTCCCTCAAAGACGAAGTGGTGTCTCCAGCTACGACTCCTCATGTCGCAGCTGCATCACCTGGGGTGTACCAGTCCTCGCGTGACTGCCAAGGGTCCCAACTCACAGTCTCTCCTGTCTCTGCTCTACCACGATGCATCTGTGTATGCCAGAGGAAAGGGAATGGACGAGCAGCACGTGTGCGTGGATCAAGTGGCGAAGCTGGCCTCCGATATGGGATAGCACACCCTGAGGCACAAGGGTGTACTGCCAGAGGAGGAGGGCTGGAGCGACAAACCGGATCACCACTCGTGGATGAAGATGACGATGGGGCAGGTGAGTCGGATGGATGAAGTTGCGTGATGGCTGTAGTAGAAGAAGGAGGAGTGATGATGGGGTCGATAGGAGTGAGGATGGTGGAAGCCGAAGGCACGCTCACCTCTCCTATGACAGTGTCTACAATGGACGTCATACTCGGAGCTCATACAAGATCCTCCCCGTATATAGGTGTGCCAGATGCTGCTGGCGGAAAGCTCCTGCCGATAGTAGTGATGCTCCTCTCCTCTGAGAATCGCTCACGCGCTGCCATCATCTCCCAGTGTAGCATGACTACACGCTCCTGCAGATCAGCATGATCTTCCTTGGACATGTCGAGGTGGCCCATGTCGACCTGGTGTAGAATAAACTCTGCCTCATTGGATGCTGCACATGCAAATTGTACAACTCGTGAGTACAGCGCGATCTGCATCTCTACTGCTGAAGACGATGGAACCAGTGCGGTTGCATCCTCCTGGGGATCAACTAAGCTCGCAATGTGCTGAGACACTGGAACATCGGATACAGCTGTAGCTGTCGCATCCAAATCACAGCTCGTGTCTGTCATGCGAGGAGTGAGTGGTTGTATGCCAAGTGAGAATGAGAAGGAGGAGTCGTCAGAGTCCGTGGAGCATGTAGAAATGTTGTCCGTGCAGGTACTACCACTCTCAGCGTCAATGTGATCAGCAGGGTCACCAACAGGTGAAAATGAGGGGACAGAACTCAGCTCCTGCTGACGAGGTGACTCCATCCCTGTGTACGAATCTTCTCTACTGTCCTCAACTGCCGCCGTAGTGGACACATGTGTGCAGGACTCCTGCTTGGTAATGCCCGTCAAGGCGACCAGCAAGCGTAGCTGGCACTCACGTACTGTCTCGCCGGGAAGGCTGGTCGTTGCCATCTGCTCGACAATAGAGTGAGGACCACCATCTAACTCCGTCATGTATGTCGTTGCTCCGTCGTGTGTACGAGAACCCGCAGACTGTAGGAACATGGACGGCTCCTCATGCTGCTGCTGGTCATCAGGTAGTGCAGATGAGACGGTGGAGCTTGTTGTGTCTGCTGTAGCATATGTCCCAATGACACCTCTCAGAACTGTTGCTCTCAAGAATGCCTAAACCTCCAAAAGACCAACCAGCCGACTCTCCTCATGCACTGTGACTGCTGTCGTACTGGTGTGAATCTCATGCGCCAACGCCCGCGGAGATGCGTATGCGGCATTTCAATCTGCACAATACTCGTGTGCCACCGCCAGGTCACCACCGGTCGGAGTCGCGAGTGGCACCGCCCAAGCACGCGACACCTGCACTCCTCCTGATGCAACCAGCGTAGATGTCGAACTCGATGACAGACATGTCTCAAGCCCTGTAACCTCTGCCGGACTGGTGCGAGCGTGCTGCACACACTCTCCCAAAAGTCCGGTAGACGCATCGCGATCCATACGGGACTCCTGTGCCACCGCTGGGCCTCCACCGGTCGGAGCCACGAGTGGCACCGCCCAAGGACGTCGTGTCTGCGCTCCTCCTGATGTAACCTGCTGCTGCGGAAGTTCTGGATCCAGCCCGGACGTGGAAGTCGAGCTCGATGACATGGAAGTCCCCACCATGAACGCCATGTCGGGATCGGACTCCACGCCATGTGCTGTCACCGTATCATCTGAGTCTGCCTGAGCTGACGCTCGGGCACCACGGCCCGGCGTGAGTGTGGATCCTGTCGCTACGATCACATCAGGCAATACGTGGTGACCACACTAACCCTCGATAGGTACAGCAACTGAGGCCAAGAAGGTGGAGGATGTATCAAAACCGGCGCGAGCAAGGCGTGCGGAGCGCTGACGCCGACGTCGCGGGGTCACTCGACTAGAACGACTGTATGAAGACATGTCATCGCGAGGTGGCGTCGTGGTCGCAGGAGAGTGGAGGATCAAAAGGATGTTTGCAGCCTGGGACTCGCTGGCAAGTGGAGCTGAAGGTACACCATCGGATGAGTAAGGAGGAGAGGATGGAGGAGATGTGATCGAAGAGGCCGTCGACAAACGAGTAGCAGAAGAACGCTCAGTGATGACGAGGTCACAGAGCCACTGCACCGTCTGCCGCAGGCCGTGGATCTCGGCAAATATGCTCCCCAGAGGTCCAGCTAGTGGATCTACCAACGTCGGTAGATCCGTATGCTGTGGAGGACGCAGGCTCCGACGAGGCTGTAGCCAAGGTGGATGCCAGCCGGGAGAGCTCGTCCAACAGCGACGCCAACCATGACGTCCATCACCATAGTAGTAACAGGCGAACGCGCAGGGCGCCTGCTCATATGTCTGCGTACTCATCTCATGCGCTGGACGATGGATAGGTACCGAGGGCACCTACTCCCGGTGGTAAAAACCAAGCCACGGGAGAGAATGAGGGCAGTAGGTACTGTCACTCCTGGAGGTCACGGCGTCCGGGTCAGCAAACGTGACCAGACTGGACGAGCTGCACTACCACAGCACTCCCGGATACCAAAGTCTGACTAACTGCGGCCACTAATGTTGCTGCCACTAATAAAGCGAAGACTGCTCCAAGACGATAAGGGGTGGCGACTGTAAGTGTGGCTGTTTGTAACGGATTCGACGAAATCCTTGACCGACTAGGCCAAAACCGCGGTGCTTGAGGGTCTCCGACCCTCAAGTCATCCCGTCTCACCGCCCACAGTCCCAGGTGACCCCGCTCAAGCCACGTGGCTCCTTCGACCGGTCGGTGTGGCACTGCCACGCTACAGCCCCCCCCCCCTAGGAGTGAGAGCCGCCTCGGCATCTCCGGTAATCCCGACGTGGGATTCGAGCCCTGGAGCTATGATACCAATGTAACGGATTCGACAGAATCCTTGACCGACTAGGCCAAAACCGCGGTGCTTGAGGGTCTCCGACCCTCAAGCCATCCCGTCTCACCGCCCACAGTCCCAGGTGACCCCGCTCAAGCCACATGGCTCCTTCGACCGGTCGATGTGGCACTGCCACGCTACACTGTTACTCCAAGCGGTAGACGACCCAGCCCTCGGAGATGGTAAGACTCGAATCCGCCATCGATCCTACGGAGTGAAATGTGCGCACGAATCCACGGGCCCTAGGGAGTCGTCGGTCTAGGACACGTCTCGAAGTGGAGATCGCCGCCGACACACAATCCGTTGTCGGCTGAGAAGATGAAACTGCAAGCGCTGGCGCAGCCGCCGCACTATGTAGTTGTTGCAACTCCGTCCGATACGGCTATTGCTGCTATGAAAGCTGCTATTGCTGCGGCGGTACTAGTTGGACGATTCCCTTTTTGTCGTTATTCTCTAGCCCTCAGGCCCCCTTTTGTGTTTCTTTTTTTTTCTTTTCCCCTCACCCTCCACCTCCCTTTTTTACTAGTTCTCCCCTCTGCTTGCCTTAAGCCCTCACCATTTTTTTTCTTTTTCCACTCGCTTTCAGGCGTACCCCTTTTCGTATTTTTTGTTCCTCCCCCCTCCTTTTTCTTGATTGCCCCTAAGGTGGGAAAACGGAGAAAGCAAGGAACGGGGGGAGGGAGGGTGTCAGGCTTGTCTGGCCCTCCCTCCCGTGCACGCTCGCTCGCTCGCTCGCTGAGCGAGCGAGCGAGCGAGTGAGCGAGTGTGGGGGGAGCGGAGGAGGGAACAGGGGGGGGGTCCGCCTCTCTCCGCCGTCGACCCCTCTGTCGGTCGACCGACGGAGCCAACGGGGCCAACGGGCCCCTCAGAGGGGCCCCTCGGAGGGGCTCAACGGAACCCTCCGAGGGCCCCCTCGAGAAGAGGGGAGGGGGGCAAACGGGGCCGACGGGCCCCCAAAGAGGCCCCCTGCCTCAGAGGAGGGCTACGAGGCCCTCCTCGCAGGGGCAACAGCAGCTCCAGCGGTAGGTGCAGCTGCTGCGGTTGTTGCTGTTGCTGCTGCTTCTACTACTGCTGTTGCTGCTGCTGCTGCTTCTGTTGCTGCTACTGCTGCTGCTACTGCTCTGCGCAGCAACTGCTGCTGATGCTTGCTACTGCCGCCACTGTTGTTTCTGTTGCTTGTTGCAGCCGCCGCTGCTGCTTGCTGCTCTCGCCGCTGCTGCTACTGCTGCACGCTGTTGCTACTGCCGTCGCTACTGCACGCTACTGCTGCTGCCGCCGCTGATGCAGTGGTTGCTGCTGCTGCTGCTGCTGATGCGCTGTTACAGCTGCTGTTGCTTTGAGCGGCTACGCTGCCGCTATTGCTTCTGATGCGTGGGACCGCAGCTGCCGCGGATGCTTCGCCTGCTGGTGCTATTGCTGTTGCCGCCGCAGTCGCTAGTGCTATTGTTCGCGGCTCACCGCCCTTGTGGCGTTCACATGCAGTCATTCCGCGCTTCCTCACGCTGCTACCGGCGTGGCGCCACGTGGCGCGTTCTCTTCGCGTTCCGCCCACTGCTGCTGCTTCTGCTCCTCACACGCCCCCTGTGCTCTGATACCAAATTGGAAATATTTTAGGGCAGGTCCATGCACAAACGAACATGAGCTCTGTGTGTGAGTGCGATGCAAGACGGCAAGAATTTGGCTAAGTCTGGAACGTTGAATATGAAAGAACAAGGATGCGATGTTGCACTAAGGTGCACAGGGTTCCGTAGTAACCTTCGCAAAGTTGGCTATAAGTGAAACCGAAAGATTTTTTAAGAAAAAAGCAGGAAAAACAGAAATTAAATAATCCATTTCATCTGAACTCTATGTCTAATCGGTTTGTTCTGTTTAATGTACTTAATATGCTTGTATTTTTCTCAAAGTCCATTCAAATGTGACCTCTAGGAAAGATTTTATGGAATCACATGTGTAAATCAACATTTTGAAATCAATATTCGTTAAAATTGATGTACTCACACATGGATTTGTTCCATGGACCACATTCCACACATTTATTTTATCCATACATGTGTCCACGTGTTTGTACATATGCATGCATTCATCGATGAATCTTAAAAAAATAAATGAGATTCATTTGTATTGTATCTGTTCATTCTAAGTAGTATTCTCTTTACATTCACATGATCCAACCATCTAAGGACAATGATTTGTTGTGACTACGTGTGTGACAAAAAAAACATTTGAAAAAATGTGAATACTTGATCAAAAATTACTTTTAAAGTTAAATCATGTCCGAAAATATTTTTCCTTTCTCAGTCACATTCATTCAACAATTTTATATTGGTGTAGTCTAACTTGGATCCGGGTATGAAGGCTCAGCTGTCTTGGAGTTGTGGCAGTTAGTTCCTGGCTAGTTCCTCTCGCGTCCGGAGAGTGATTTGGTCAAATAAGCTCGTCTCGTTGACCAGTCCGGAGCATGTGAGAGAACCAAAGCTAGTACGTCTTTAAAATTCGACCCTGTCGAATATTCTTGTGTTGTTTCGTATGTCCTACTCGGAAACAAAGTACTGTTCACAGGTTGCAGGTTGGCGGACATCCCCAAAACAGGTCCACGAACCGATAACAATAGGTTACTACGTAACCCAACAAGGAGAGTTTACAAATGAGCCCCTAGCGGGCTTATGTAGGGGCGCCGGCAGCTAGCCGGGCCCCTACACCCCTGCTGAACCCAAATGAGTCAACAGGGAGAACACACTGCATACACCATGACAGCAACAAAGGTGGTCTCCTCGAGGCACCGGAACAGCTCTCTGAGTGCCCGGGTCTCGACCACCGAGAAAATATGAGCAGTTCCAAAAAGCCTCGGAATCAACGTCGAGGTATCACAGACGGCTTTCCGAACATCGGAAGCCCCACAACAGCCATCGGGTCTCCTCGTCGCACCGGTACAGTCCACCAGGTGCGCGGGTCTCAACCCACCGAGAAAACTCTCCTACCTCCTAACAAGCCCACATGGCTGCCGGAACGCATCGACCGCGTCTCGCCAGCGTTGTCGTAGGTGGTGGAGAAGTCTCGGTGCAGTCCGGAGGCCCGTCGTGTCGTCACACCCTCCTCTACCATATACCGCGAATGTGGGTATATCGGTAAACCAGCGGTGTCGGTCGTGACGGGTGGAAGCCACACAAACCAACATACCCAGGAAGGAGTCGTACCTCCAGGTCCGGCCACTGCATCTGTGTCCTTTGTGTCCATTCCGCAACGATGTGTCCACTTGCGACTGACTGCTGAGGCGAGGACACCTAGCAGTCGTGACCGGGGGCAAGCGTCTGTGAACAAGGCTTTTGCTTCTTCCCTTGTCGGGCACGCACCCTCACAAACAATGTGGACAGTTGTGCACAGCATGGGGGCATGCAGGGGAAAGGGGAACTAGTCCGAGACAGGACAGGGGGTTGAGAAGGGCAAGGTTCGGTGCATGGATCATTGTCGATGCTTGACATTGACGACTGTTCACTGCATTCTGTCGTGGCATTCTCGTACGTTCAGACGCGGACAGCGACGTCCCTGTGACAGCTGGCCAAAGCTGACACTGAAGTGGACGTTTGCGAGGACCTACTCGATCGTTTCACTATTCATTCCTCCGCGCCGGCATATACTGGAACACTTCGGCCGCGTACATTATTCAGAGTTACAGTCACTACAAACATTGTGGAAGGAAATGAAAGGGGGATGGCGAATTGCGTCCGGAAACTTAGGGGTAAGACATTTATTAACCTTTTTGTCGAAGTCCACGACAGCCGATGGAAATGGTTATATGACTCTGATGTCAATGCAAACTAGGACATTGAAACTCACCGTGAACCTCTGTTTCGTTCTCAAAAACAACACCAGAATACCCATGTAAGGAACAAAAATTAACGTATTGCCCTGTCGGCGTTCCTCGCTCCGTCAACGCGGGCAATGTATTCCTATGACTTCAGCCAATGGGCAGGGGAGTCTTATTATTTAAATCACTTGGCAGGGCGTCAATATACTTCGATCGCTGGGTAGGGCGTCACTGACCCCCTCGCCGAATGGGTAGAAGGGTGATTTCGCCCTTTTCTCATCCACATCTACAGCTGCACATGCTGATCCTTCTACAGCCTGTGCCTGTGCTTGTACTCCCGCTGAATACAGAAGGCGCTGCTGCTGCTGCTTCTACGAATCCTGATGCTACTGCCGCTCCTGCTGCTTCTCCTCCTGTGATTCATCGTGTGGCTGTTTGTCCTCAACCTTCTCACACTTCTGGGCTTTCACGGCAGTCTTACTGTCGTCATGGCGAATGGAGCTCGTTGACTCTTTAAGTTGTGTGAGCCTCTCCTTCTCAGCATCCAGCTGCCGCTGCAACAGCTGCGCTCGCTCCAGCTCCTCCTCCGCTTCCTTCAGCTGCTTTGTCAGCGACTGATGAGTGGACTTCAGGCTGTTATTCTGAAGAAAGCAAGAGCAGCACAGCAAACACAGATGCATTCGTTAGAGAGGCTTTGGAGGGGGAGAGTTGACCAAGCGTAACGGCTGCACATTTCACGTCCAGCTTTTCCATAAGTTGGGACTTTCAGCCCTAGATTCACAGCTACACTAGACATGCATGGAATTGTGCGTGCATGTGTGAGTGCGCTCGAGCATGCAGTCACTCATACCGGGGGCACACGACTCGAAGTGGGAATGCATGCATGCATGCATGCAACTGTTGCACATGTAGAGAGCATGTGTATGTCTGTGTTTCATGCATGAGAAAGTGCATGTCAATCTTATATGGCATAATAAAGCGCACGGATTGCGTAGTCAATGCACCGGGAGATACCTTCCCACATTTGATACTACGGGAGATACCTTCCCACATTTGATACTACGCTGCCACTGATCTTCGGCCGGTGGGCATTGGCCAAAGGTCAAACATTTGACATCCAGCCCCCCCCCCCCCCCCTCCTCCGACAGTGAACCACCAGGCGGTTTTAGCCGTGGATCTGGGGGTCTTGAACTCCTGACCTCCCAGCCTACTACTACCAAACGTAGCAAGTCATCCTCCAACAGGAGAGAGTGAGTTTGCAACACAAACACACAGCATTTTATTTAGG
>SZWC01012868.1:0-5000 GCA_023375785.1 Penium margaritaceum | reverse complement strand
GACAAACCTGAAGCTTCTTCATTTCCGCATTCATGTTCATGGATTCGAGGGTGACTGAGGTTTGCATCCTTCTTATCGGCATGCACGAGACTAACGTGCAGTGAGAAGGTTTAAGTGTATATATTAAAATAATTCGTAAGTTCACGTTTTCCGAAAGAAAGCGCCTCCAAAATTCACCCTCCGACCGAGTTTGCAGTTCACCCGGGTCGCATGGTTCTACGCATCTGATGACTGCCCTGCGGCACATTCATGCAAATCGGATGGGCGTCCCACCGATGATTCCGTCATTGGGCGTCCACCGATGTTTCGTGCAAGTTGAGTGCCGAATGGACGGTCACCTCGAACGACAGGAGAAGGGAAACTACTGGTGACGAGAGCAAAGTGGATTCTACTTGCCGAGCGCATTGGCTGGAAATCGTAATGAACGGAGCGCGCCATGCGCTTAGATTTTTCTCGTTAGGGTGCGTTTGGCCTCGGCCGAAAGCCAAGACGGCCAGACGGATTCCTACTCCAGAGACGAAGAACCGAGCCGCCTGGATTAGGCTGTTGACGTGGAACTAAACACGATTGGAGCGTTTGACCGGGATCCCCGTCGATGCCTCCAGTCGCTGCATGCCAAGTATGAATCCGTGTTGCACTTTCGAGTATCCGTGAATCCGTGTCCTGGAGTCGACCGAGGCCAAACGCACCCTTAGACGACGTAACGAGCTTCCACCTGTCACGTTTCGTTCTTTTCTGCCGAAGGATGCCGCCTCGCTTCTTGGCTTTCACAGGGTCAGGTACAGGGCCCGTAATGTATGGCTAGTAAGCGGTAGCATTTCACGCAAGCCATGAACGAAACTAATCAACAAGCGCAGTCTAAAAGCGTAGACTCCCCACTTCGACGAGAGTGGTTGCAACACTGTGAGTGCTTCTACTTCCTGCGCGAAACTTGGCTGCTATCTCATGGAGCCACAGGATCGACGGCCATCATCACGACGATCGGTCGACGCTTCATTCCATCACTGGACGGAGTGGGACAAACGGCCTAGCTGTAACGCTGGCCAATCGCCTCCACATAATCGAGACACGTATCCGACGTTGCATCCTGGTTATCATCTCATTCAGTCTGGGCATAAGACTTCAGGAAGGAAGGATTTCTTCAGCAACGATGTTGCTCTCATTCGAGCGATTTGAGCCGTGGATTCTACTTCACTATTCTATGTCAATTCAGGATGCGCATTCAATCGAACTTTCCGCGATCCGAGACGTTTTCTTTTTTTCCATTTCAACTGCTGAAGTGGTATGTCTCCAAACTTGGTCACAAAAACCGGGAATATCCATATGCTCAATTCGACGACAACGTATTTGGTACGTGAAATGCTCTCCCATACTTTCTCGCTTGCTCACACGGCTACCGAATTCGGGGAGCGTACCTCTACCGCGTCGCTTATGATCAAAAGTCAACGTTCTGGCGGTTACAACTATGGAGACCTTTCTGAAAAGACATGTCCACACGGTACGAGTAGAAGTTGTTCAATGTCCGCAGCATGATTCTCATCGTTTTTCGTTATCGATCGGAAGGCCTACCTATCCCTGTGTTTTCTGAGTTAGATGTGCCAAGGGACTCCTCGTTTTATTCTCCTTAAAGATTTGAATGTAGAACGCAGGAAATCTAAACGTTCAAATACACATGCAACGTAAACATATATGGGACCTCCAACGGACGAGCGAAAAATGCTCCTAGCCTCCTCCCTCAGAAATTACCATAGGCAAGGCTTAAAGGGAGGGGCAGAGAGAGATGTGACGGGCGAGAGAAGGCGAGAGAGAGGAGAGCACTCTTCTCTGGCGTCACCGCCTGACGGGCGGACGACGTCTTAACCTGCAGCTAGGCATATCACACGAGGATCTCTTTCGCTGTCAGAATTCACTAACCCCTGCACATAAGCCCGTTCGCTCCTCGGTTCTTAGCATTCATTTCAACTGGTAGGTACCGCGCCAAAAGTAACAGATGTTTCTAGATTATGTCAATGTTCGCCTCGCCTCATATTAGAGGATGTTACAGCCCCCGCAGCCTGCAGTGACTAAGAAGGCATTCGATAAGGAAAAAGTTGCAGCTCAGAGTGGCATTTGCCAGGCTGAATTGCATACCACTTCGAATAATCTCGTTCACGACTGGACTTCCATCTGTTCACCGTCGATAATGTGCAATGTCCTGCCTTCCATGTTTTCCATGTTGTCGATGACGAGGTGTCTTTTCGTCTGACGTGGTGACGCTACTATTGTCGGATGGTGTTGCCTTCTTGTAAGGAACACTGCCCACATGATTGTTTCTCAGCAACGAAAGCACTGGTCAGGAATCCCGATAATCATTCAGGCTGCTCATGCTCATTCATTCCCATTCGAAACGAATCAGAATTGCGGATCCCCTGTCGCCGGCCGTAGCGGACCAATCGAACTGGTGTCAACAGAAAAGAACGGAGAATCAGCTTAGCTACAGAAGTCTTGCGTCAAAGACAACGTGCATCAGCTTGACAGAAGCGAGATATTTTCTAGTCCCGCGTCGTCCGCCAATCAAGCGCCATCCAGACAACAAATGTCGAAAAATCCGTTGGGCTAACCACATTTCCTTTTTCCGACTCAGCAAAGAGGTCAAGAGAGAACTTCGGAAGAAGTACAAGCCGCGGCAATCTCCTTGTCGTTTCTAGTATCAACAGTAGGAAAATGATGACGGAATGCAACCAGCTGTAACTGAGAATCTTGTGGACGTGCTTTGGATTCTAGTGCAATATAGAGAATGACGTTGGGCGCGCCCGGATAGGGTTGGAATCGTGGGTTGGTTGAACTTTTTCAACTCGCGGCTGGTTGGTTGTTTTGCCTGGTTGAAACATCAACTTTTTAACGTCTCAATTTTTTTGTCCATTTCAAGCATGCACGATTATGCCACATGCGGCTGCAGCTGTGTGCGAACAAATCAAACCATCCTAGGTGGCCGTCGGATGGGCAACATCGCGACCTCAGACTATATGACCTCTTACCCCATGCCTACTTTCACGCATTGGTAGGTAATGTCTGCATGCGATGCCATGGGCCACTGACCCAACCAAGCTCGCCCAACGATCCGAGCACGTTCAACCATTGCCACCCCTCGGTCCAACATCGCTTGGACCGAGGGGTGCATGCTCGCGCATGCATCTTCTAGCATGAAAGTGGCTGGTACACATCCTCTCTGCCGTCGGATGCGGCACATGGCGACGGGATCGAAGGAGACTCCGTGACCATGCACTTTTTGATGCTCATAGCATGGCCTGACGCCCAGCCAACCTCGCCCAACTTTCCCAACCAGCACCACCCCTCGATCCAGCCATCGTTGGTCCGAGAGCTGATAGCTGGAAGCTAGCCTTCAATTTGGATAAATAAGGGGCGAGCCCACGAATCGGCTAATTCCCAGGTCGCCCCCATTTTCGGGCGACCATGTCTGAGACGCCCCCACTCTGAGAAAAATGACTAGGTCACCCCCATTCCGAAAACAACTGTCTGGTTAGCCCCCTTTTTTTATTAGTTTTCCAACTTGCCCCCATTCTGAGAATTATGGCTAATTCGCCCCCATTTTTTCAACAAAATATCGATGGTTTGGGGTTAGGGGTGTCGACGTCGGCGGAGGCCTGCGAGGACGTCATCGTTCGGACGTGCGGCATAACCGAACGAACGAGACGCCCCCCCCCACCACACCCAATGAACGAGGCGTCATCGTTCGTACATGCCCCCCCCCCCCCCGCACCCAGCACGCCCCGTCGCCCTGCCACAACCAGACCCCGCGAAGACGTGGAGGACGCGAAACCGCTACGACAAAAAGGCGTGAAACGTCCCTTTCTCGCGACGTACGAGTATTATAGCACTGAAATATATAAACGTACTTCACTACCTATAGAAATACATATACATACATGTATACATATACATATAAACATAGATATACGTGACACCTGGCATATGCATAGAAATGTACATATACATATGTATAAGGATCTACGTATACATATATATGTAAGAAACATACACATATATGTATACATATAAGTATACATATGCATATGGGTATACATATATGTATACATACACTTATGCGCAAACAAAAACAAACGCATATATAAACGTATAAGAACACATACACCTATATATAAACATATACATATACATTTTCATGTACATTTACATATACATATACCTATAAATATACATATAAACATATATATAACAAGTGGTTAATGTTGCACGCAGAGTGTGAACAGGGTTACGTAGTACAAAGTAAAGCTATTCATGGTAAGAGTTTTGACATAACAAAACTTTTTTATGTGAATAACACGTCTATATGCGAACAGCACAATTCATGCATGCAGGGTACCATTTTTGTGCATGTTAACTTTCACGTGAATAAAAGAGCTTCTCACACTTTGTGGGCAACTTATGAGGCTTTTGTTGGGCTTCCAAACCATGAAAACCACATTCACCACATAAATTATCATCACATCATGACATATTGTACATGCAATAATGCTTAAAAGATTGGAGGTTTGCTTCCAAATAAAGTGGCACATCAATAGCAAAGATAGTGTCAACAAAGGAGTTTGAACAGATAGCTAATTTGGATCTAACCTTGTAATTTGCAATAACAAATCTTGATTCACATGCAAATATGCACACAAACAATATAAAGAGGTACATATGACTATTAAAAAATGGACATGGAAATACATGTAAATGTAGATGTGATGTAGATGTAGGTGTCTTTGGGGATGTGGATGCGCATGTAGATATCGATATACATGTAGATGTAGATGTAGATGTATATGTAGATATAGACGTGAATGTACATGTAGACATACATATAGATGTAGAAGAAGATATAGATATCAATAGAGATGTACATGAAGACATAAATGTAGGTGTAGAAGCAGATGTAAACACAGATAGAGATGTAGATCTAGATTTTGATAAAGATTATATTATAGGTGTAGATA